>OX393568.1:2851459-2856459 GCA_947652115.1 Blastomussa wellsi | reverse complement strand
GGTTGTCTCTTTGTGACACACTGGGCGGGCGACCTGTTATCACAGGCCAGGAAAGAAGACTCGTAACTGGTTACTAAAATAAGGATTCTGTTTTTTTTTCTACCTGTCCAGTATATATTTCTTAAGCCTTGGATCAGTTAAAGATTCTGCAGCTGTTAAGCCTGGTTTTCACTAGCGATGGAGTCGTAAGCCGAGTCCTAAGAACGCTTTCGACCAAGTGAAAACCGAAAATCGGAGTCGTAAGCGGAGTCATAAGCACGACGGAATCAGAGTCGGAAGAATCAGAATGTTTTCATTTTCTTCCGATTCCGCTTATGACTCCGCCGCTTACGATCTAGCGAAAACAAGAAAACAGAATCGGAAGAACAAACCAATCACATTGCTAGTTTCATGCACTTAGACTTGGCACAAGTAAACGAAGTCGCGATAAGATAAACTTTAAATGGACTTTGAAACAGTCCAGGACACTACGTTATTTAAAATAAAAAATTTAATAAGAGGAGTAAGTTATGCAAAAATATTTTTCTTTGTCTAAAACCAGAATTTGAATAGTGATTTTCCTTGAGCAGGATCAGTGGAATTTTTTTCTCCATAGGATAATAAAAATACCGTCGTAGTATACGAATCCCACACACCCATAAAACCTCCGGCCCATAGCATTGTTACCTATTTGTACACCTGCGCCAGAGAGACAAAAACACAACACAAGACAACAACAACAATAACCATAATCCTTTTTCGTACGAATCTTGCCTGTTTTGAATTAAAAACAATATTGAAAATAAAAATAGAGTACTGGCTGCCTGGAATAACCATAAGGGCTAGCGGAGCCAGCCAGCAGACATCAGCTTAAACGAAAATAAATTGAAGATCAGCAAGATAGCACACATACACATACAAAAGAAAGGAAAAATGCTATTACTACGCTATTAGGGAAGTAAGGTGATAAATTTTAAAGACTGTGTTTCTCCCGAAGCATCGTGAACCTGAACCGAACTACAGCAGGCGCTGAATTATCAAATTCAATTTTTAGCACCTGTACGTAAAAAGACAAAGCGCACTTTTTAAGCGTATACTACGACCCAGGCTATTGAGTTTCACTAGAATGCTTTCTCATCTCTTTTCTAAACATTCTTTCTCAGAAATTTAAAGAAATGGTATACACTCAAACAGAACGCCTATCTGAAATAAACTCGAAGAAGCCATCTGCAGACAAATTTAGTCTGCTATTTCGCAACTTCCAAGCTCGTAACGTTTGAAACGAATTATAAGTCTCAAAAAGCAGCTAATAGACAGCAAAGAAATGAACTCACCTACAAATTTACATGGATCATATCCCAATCCAACGAGTACAAAGATTTTATCCCGGGTGCTTGAAAAATTTTAAACTTTGTTTCTTAAATTGGCGACATATCAATGTTTATTTATCACTCTTAATCCCTTAGATTCCGTAGAATTTTAATGAATAGCCGTTTGCCATATATAGATGACTTTCTTTTATTGATGTTGTGGGTGGCAATTTAGTTAATAGTTGAGTGACGTAAATATATAACGCTTTTTGTGTGTATTTGCGTAATATTCTGAACGTCACGATCAAGTAAAACATTTTCTTATTAAAATTAAACTAAAAAGCCTTTAAATTTAAACGTCAACACCATGGACCAAAAAGGATCGTCAATTTTATTTCTTCGATTCAGTGAAGCGCATTTGGATTTGAAATAAATCCTCACGAAATCTGAATAAGCAAAGCAATTGCCCGCAGTTTATTTGCAATGCATGGTCGTAATTTATCTCCGTTCTGATTCAATGATAAATCGCGAATCCCGTTGTCTAAAAACACTTCATACGACAAAATTCGAGATTTAGGAACGTAAATCTCTCAGTCAATAAAAAGACATTTGCGAACAGATCCTAATTGGCTAGGCCAACGGTACTACAGGTGGAATATTCTTCAAATTCTCAGAATCATATTTGAATATTGCTTCTATTGCTTTCAGTGTATGATTCCGCTGAGATTGACAAACACCCTCGGAAACTAAATTTAAGTCGAAGCTCTTGAACAGTTCTATCGGCAAACAAACAAGCCAACTTAATATTACAATATTGTTCAGAGTAATCGGCCACCTTTGTTTCATGGCACTAGTAGTGGCTGATTACTGATAGTTTACTCTTCTGAGGGTCACCAGCTCCACCGTACGTTTACTTCGCTTACGGTAACTTCGACTACCAACGTAAACGTATTCGACATTTTGATGGCCCTTGGATTTACCAAATTATAAAAATCTCTAATAAAGATCTATAGCAGCTGCTTCCAATTCAAATAATCTTACACCATATTAAAATAGAAATAATTTTATCGCTTCTAACCTTGTACCTTCGTCTTTGTCGTAACTCGACAACTCCAAAGCTCGGTTAATACAGAATTTGCCGCACCAAAAATTAAACACGAAAATGTCACGAAGCAGAAGTCGAGTTTATTAGAAATGAATAAATTGCAAATTTAATTTAACGAATTGCTATATTTTCTCGTCATCTGTCATGTCCAATTGTTCGCCATTCATAAGGTTGGCATATTATGCCAGCATGCATAGTTAAAACACAAAACTATAGTTGGAGCATTGATCTAGATCTGATCTGTTAATTGTTTTGAATTTTTGTTCCCGTATACTTATAGCTAGGTAGGCAGATAGTTAGTCGATAATAATTTTAAAATGGCTTATGAAAATTCCGTGTCTAAATAAAGATATACCGTAAGGTATCATATCCTATCAAATTTGGCTGTAATATTGATGGTCATATTCTGGGCAAACTCTGTAAAAATATAAACCAATTTTATTATTGGATGTGTTTGTTGTTAGCACTATGGCACTGGAGCTTAGCTTGATTCGAAATCCAACGTGTTCTTTGGCCTTTAATTAAAGCTGTCTTATCTTCTAGGCCTGGAATGTTTAGGGCCGGCGTTTACGCTACAGAACAGAACTTATTTTGAAGCGCGCGCGCAATGAATTTGAAGTTATTCCCTGAGGGCATTATTTACAATAAATTTAAGTTTATTCTAGCGTTAATTAAAAAAAAGACGTCTGTTTGCCTCGCTTGATAACTGATTTAGAACAAGTGCTTATGGAGCCGAGCATTCAAAACATTAAAAACAAATACTGCAAATAAAACAAACCCGACTCACTGGCAGCCGCGAGCCTGACTGTACATGATCGAGTTGGCTATTTCCAATCGTGGCCGAGAAATGTTGAATAACTTCAACTAGCAGCCAGGCTGGACTTGAATCAGGAATTTCGTTTACAAAAATCCTTAACAACTTGACCAAGCTACCTTCCTCAAATAATATATTCGTTAGGAGATTGTTCGTTGGTTAATTTATTTGTCAGGAAAATCATTACCAACTGAGAACGTCAATTTGATTTTACCAATTATAATTTTCCGTGTAACTATTTGATTTCTGAAAATATATAACAAAAATTTTTGTTTTCTTTCAGTCATGATTATTTCAGTTTGCTCATCATATTCATTTTATCGTGCCTAACAGGCTCAATTATGCCATGGCGTTTTTACTGTTTTGCAATATCAAGTTTAACGTGGATCTTAAGGGTCGAGGTAGCTGCAGCTAGCTAAGTGATTCAACTTGGGTTTCTGTAGCTTAAAATGACTAACAGTATCCACAACGTCCGTGCAAGGGATTCTTATATTAGATTCCATGTATTGCATGTTAACCCAGCAGAAACGTGGTGCTTTCTACCGGGAATCCATCCATCGTCCTAACCATTAACATGTGACAACATCGCATTAAGGCTGTATAAAGTAAAAAAAATAAAATACTACAAAATATGAGATACGGGCACAAAAACTACTCTGCCAATATTATGACAACAATTATATATATTGACTACTACCGCAGCCTCACCTTGCTTAATATGCTCTTGCAAGGAAAGGTTCATTTTGCAGTCTCGTTATATGCGAAACATATAAACGCTCGAACTTGTGTAAATTATTTAACGCCGCTGTCAGCGAAATGCTATTAAAGTGCCCTTCTTTGCAAATAAAAGTGTTGACATGATCAGCGGTGTGTTCATTGTTTTATTTGAAAAGATCTTTTTATTGTTATCCTCAAATATGAAAAGTAAGCTAACGCAATTTTGGCCAACCTCTGAGGTTATAAAAATTTTGCCATCTTATTGTTGTTTTTAAGTATTTTAATTTATTATAAAAAAATTTTCTTGGCTGCGTTGTTTAATAACATTTCAGACACATGTCTTCCTATTTTCTCCGGTGCAGACGAGAGAAAAACAACTTTTGGAATGAATATTAATTTTACTTCAAATAAATTTTTCTTTTGTAAAATAAATTTTCTTTTTGCAAAATCTGCGCTAAATTCCCTGTATTTTTTTATAAATTTTAATTTTATTCGGTAAAATTGCAATTGAATTATGCATGTCAGAGAAAGAGCAAATATCTTTGGATAAGAAAGGAAGTAGCTATAGTCTCAAAAACGTGTCAAACTGCCATTATCTGTTCTTCGATATTTATTATGGAGCTTTCCATCTTCCTTTTCTATGCAGCTTTTGAATTGGCGCGACAATTCGGCTTCTAAATGAATGGTAACAAACAAGCGTTACTGACCGGAGTTGCGCAGGGAATTGGGGATAGTTTCAGATTTAAGCCAATCGATAAACTGATCCCATCACATGAAAGATCACGTTAAGATTTAACAAATAGACGTGCGCTTGTTGCGGTACGTCCTGTAATCGACCACGAATTTCTTGATCAAACCCAAAATGATTACCCAAAGACTTGGGTAAACTTACAGAACCACAGACTTCAGATTACGTAAAGTAACTCAAAACCAAAATGTAGAAACAGAATTTTAACAACTAACTTTTATTCCATTCGGAAATTCTCGAAAACCAGATGAATTAATACAAAGTTCATTCCACTCGCGGCGCCTCGACATAACACGGCAAAAATAAACGATCCCACTCAACGAGTTT
>OX393568.1:2641459-2846459 GCA_947652115.1 Blastomussa wellsi | reverse complement strand
AGGCCTGGTTACAGCATTATGCGAGGTCCATCAGGCTTGGCCATCATCCTGATAACAATTACAACATGGCAAGTCCTGAGAGAGATTTTGCGTTTTTAGCTTTGGGGACTTGTTTGGGTGGTACCGTGGATTCAAGGGCGAAATTTCAGCGGGCATCACACGAGCATAATGGTCCGACACGAGCATAATTTTCGGCATAATGGCACGATTTTTAGGGTGACGCTAAAAAGCATAATGGTCAAATTTAATCAACAACTTTCTCGAGTGGCAACGGTAAGGCGCGTAGCACTGTAAAACAACTTGGTTTTGCTCAAACAGGGTATTTTTTATACTTCCAAAACGCTAACACTATCGATCATATTTGGTTTCACTAAATTCTCCATCGCGTAACAATTACATTTTAATTAAAACCAATCCAAAATCCCAAACTCTAAAGGTGTCTAGATCAGGATTTTAAATTGTAAAAATTTGCGTGCTATTACTCATGAATTTAATCCTGATCGAGATGAAGCCAGCTGTTATCCTGTTTACCACGTTTTGGTATTGATTTAGTGAAGGCCACCTTACGTTTCGAGGGTTTAATTGACAATAGTTGAATTTCATCTGTGTTCATTGATGAAATTTTCTTAGAATTTGCTTCCGCCTTTATTTTGATATCACACGCTGTGTAAGCTAGTGGAAAAAGTATAATTACAACTGCGGTGAAAATAAACGAACTACATCAAAAATGCAGTGTACATGTGCAAATCCTGCCACTATTCGCCAATGAACACTTTTCACGTTAAACTGGTCCTTGTTATAATGACAGACGAAAATTTGTCCTCCATCCGCAGACATTCCAGCAAAATTGGTTCGTTAAATCACCGCTCTACTGATAACATTTAACACGGTAATATTATCCTAAATTCTAACAAACCATGACCAAATATTTCGGACCAAAAAAAAACCAAACGGATGTTTCCATCAACACCGAACAAAATTGAAAACTTCCCCGCAGGGCGGTCTTCGCGGGTACTCCAGAGTTCAAAGAATCCGATAATTGATCTTTATATTAAGGCGAAATTTTAACATTAGGGTGCTTATTTTTTTTTTCGTTTGAGAGTCAATCAATATTCAAAATCTTTACCTTTGTAAGACAAGTTTAGCTGTCTTCCATGAACCATGCAACTTGTTTTTCTTGAAGATGGAGAGATCCAAACAACTGACAACAGACGAAACTTAAATAAATTATTCATCGCCATTGAGTTTGTTTACGGCGCTTTTATTTTTCAAAAATAGAGGATTTAATTACTAGAAAGTTGTGACATTCAGCTTGCACTCAATATTTGTGCCGACCTTTTGGTGAGTCAATATTTCTCAACAGTATATATTTTTGTTCACCCAGTTCTTGTTTTTTACTAGAAACTTTTTGTGCAAAATGTGATGTAAAAGAATTGTAAATTCGTGGCATTTATTTGCCATTTGTACACCGATGCGTTTAAAATATTCGTACATTACCATAAAACTTGCACTGTAAATATATAGTATTTGAATTTTCGCAACGACATCAAACTATTGATATACCATTTTATTTGAAATTCAGCAATTTAAGGCTCGCCCGAAATCGTCTTTGCATTTGAAATACCAAACTATATGTTCCTTTACTTACACCAAAAAGGAGAAAAATTGCGATGTGAAAATCAATTGACAGTCATTAGCATTGTGGCTGGGGTGTATTGATTTGATTATAAAGATCAAGAACGGAATGAGTCGTGGTATCAATAATCCAAGCAATGGCAAGGTCATTAGCTGCAACAACTTCCTTTACGCCGATAGGAAAGATCAAAAAATAATATAAAAGATATGGAATCTTTAGACAAAGGATTGATATCGCTTATTTTGCCATCAATACAACAGACGAAAGAGAGAATGTTTATTTATAACCCATTCTAAGCACATTGCAAAATATCATTTGATTGTGGTTTTTGGGTCCATTCGGTTGGTTTAGCTCAGGTGTGTATTTTTGTTTCATTCATTAGCCATTACTTCTACCTCCTGCGGAAGTTTATCTGTGTTTTATTTCACGGTAAATTACCATTTTAAGATATACATAACCTTCATCTGCAACCACGAAATCAATTAATATATTGCTGGGGAACTGTTCCTTAATAAATGAAAGATGTCTGTAGCTGAAAAATGCATTTAGAATAAACGATTTTATAATTAAGATAGTTTCTCTTGAAATACAATCATAAGGCGATCATAAGGCGTGTTATATAAGGCTTATTTATTATTCTCTTTAATTTACGAATACGTCAACGGCGCAAAACTGGAGCGCGGAAAATTTGTCTGCATGAGTTCGGCAATTCAGCTATACTACCAACACAACATTGAAATGGGCGCCCTCAAACTTCTTTAGAAACTTAAACGTAGAGAATACTCGAGAATACGGCGGTTTTTAAATCCGTTAAATTATTTCCAGAATACGAAGAACATGAATCAATTTGCAAAATTTTCTTAAGTGATTCAAATCAGTCAATTTCAGTTTCTCCTTCGCACTATAAGAAAATGGGCGGGTTTCTACATTAAGGAATATGTTCCGCAAACATTTTGTCTCCTGTTTCATTAGTTTACTGTCACCACTTAAGTGCTCAATGTAAATCCTGTCATACATTTCACTGTACGTAATTTGCAAAAACAAAATGACTTACAGGAACAGATTTTAAGAAAATCTTGGGAACCTCGCTACGAAATGACATTCGCTTTGAGTATTTCAGCTGACTAGAAATGAATGTTCACCGGATTCGATTCTTGTTAAAGCAGACAACACATGGATCGTATGCGGGAAAATGCGACTGTAAGTAATACTTATAAAATAAACCACAAAGAGACCTACCTTGCCAGTGGTAGCTATGTCATGAACACTCGATGTTCCAGTTTATATAAGAAGTCATGTTCAAACTTAAAATAAACTTTGCTATGCTATGAATTGAACTTCAAAATCGCTGAACACGGAGGCTACATTAAGTTCGCTCTCTTTGCCGATGGTCGAGGGTGATTCAGCAACGTCTCACGTTGAGCTTACTAATTTATCTCTTCTGCTACTTGCTTACGTCATTCATATTAGAATAATTAGAAAATAAATTAAAATAGAGTGCTTTAGGTGTGGTAAGACAGGCAACATTTTCTTTCAACTTGTCTCGGAACATTGTTGCGTTGCAAGTTGAAAATTGTTGTTGCGCGTATTACCACTCCATAACAAACTTGTCGCGCAACAAAATTCAGTGTTGCAAGTTGCTTAACCGGGGCACTGAAAATGTATGGTTTCGCCATGACTTGTTATTATTATAAAAGCTCCATTTGGTCTTATAGAAACTAATTACGTTTATTTTACTAAAAACTTACGGCTCCTGTCGACCTCAATAGACATAAATAATATTTCCATTACCTCTTTTGCAGTTTTCTTCTAACGGCTTTAATTTCTTCAATCGTATAATTAAATTATGTACTAATTTCGTTCTATTATTTTCAAGAACAAAAGCAAAAAGTTAAAAGTCAGTTCCCCGTTGCACATTCTTGTACATTTACACCTTGTACATATAGAGTTTTAATTGAGCGACGTAAAACTAAAACCAAAGTAATTACTTTGAACAAACACAAAGGACGAACACGGACCAGCGATCCAATCAAAACTCGAAGTAATAGCCTCGTTTGCTCAAAATTCACCGCCAAGTCTTGTTTATTACGCTAATTATTCTCAACCCTCTGCCACCTAAATGCAGTTTTCACACTGGAATTCTTTTCATCTTTTGCTTCATTCATGAAAAAAACTTGGTGGAAAAAAACAAGCCAGTATGACGTAAACATGCAGAACGGCTGTTACAAGCAGCCGACACGCGAGCACACGCGAGTTACGATTCGTTTCGGTTTTACTTCTGATTGGTTGGGCGCGAGAAAGCAAAGCAAAAAACCAAAGCAATTCGCTAAGTACTTTCTAATTTTGCATGATGTTTGAACAGCACTTGCTATTGGTCAAATGCAAATTGTGGAAACAGTGCGCGAAATTGTTTGCTTCTTTTTAGTTTGAGAATGTTATTTTGTGTTTTATTTCTTAAAAACAGCACTTGCTTCTAAAAAGATTAGTTTTTGTCTTTGTGGGACAGTTACTACGCAAGATTGTAGGCACTTTTAAAAGAAAGATCATTAATATTGGTAAAAGACAATGGCCCAATTTCAAAAGTTGTGGTTGACGCATAATAATGTTCCCAAATCTTTCTGTGGTTAAAAGCAATTTTTGCGCCACAAAAATAGCCAAAAACAAAAGCGGATAAAGAGCAACGACTCGACCTCCGGAAAAAGAGAACTTAGAAAGCTCGTACTCTTTGCATGCAGTTTTTGCATAGAGTATACATCTTATTAACTAAAATAGCGCGAGGGCGGTACTGGGACAGTATCGGCAACAGCGCTGCAATGCTAGGCCTTTTTAGTAGAAACTCAACTGTGTTCTATTGGAAGTCCTTGAATCTGATTGGTTCTCCGACTGTTTTCTTTTCGCCGATAGAAAACGGTCGCGCGCGCCTTGCTCTTTGAAGGCAAGATTTTTCTTTATTTTTGGCTTAAAATAAATACATAAACTGTTAGCTTTTGGGATGCAAACCTTTAGAGTTTATACTAAAACAATTAGCCTGCTTGCCCTCATTTACTATGAGCGATAGTCAACTCGGCTGCGCCTCGTTGACTATTCGCTCATAGAAAACTCGGGCTCGTAGTCTAATTGTTAAATAGAAAAGACTGAGGGACGGTATTCTCGCAGTACGCTCCATCAACTAGATTACTAAGGCACGAATGAAAGAAAAGATTCTTAAGGATAGTAGCGGATGGGGGAAGGATCAAGCTCGAGAAAGAACTGGAATTTTAGTCCAGCATTAACCAGGTATTTCGGTCGGAAAATAGTTCCCTAATGTTGTTTTATACCCCAATAAAAATATGATAAGGTTTAATTCAAGTAAGTTTGGTGAAACAAGTAACTGTCAACTGTTATTGTCAATTTAACTCGTGAATTTGGGTGATCGGGAATCCTTATGACATATAACTGAGGCGAAATTACTGTCACCATTTTCTTAGCGAACGGGACTTTGAGCGCGATGCTCAAACGAGTTTGCTGAACAGGAAGTTCTCTCAGTGGAGAATCTCTTGGCCGCGACGAAACAGTATGGTTGATTGCAGTATCCAACGAATGGCGAACTATTTGCAATTAGTGTAATTACCCGTAAATTTTCAAGTTTTTTCTTCGACCAGATCAAATTAAACTTTGATCGATAAATTATATTAATAAAATATAATAGCTCATTTTAATGATAAATGTTTTAAAAGTTTATATATGGCAGCTTAAAACAATAATTTACATTAATACGCAAATTGTGTTGTATTTTTTATGTATGTATGGCATTTTTTTTATGTAGACGTCATCTATAATCACTTTAACCGGTTCTAAGAAAGTGCGCCAATCACTAAGTCAGTATGGTAATGCCAAAACAAAGCAAACGCGAATTTCTTTTTGTACTCAATATCGCCAATATGAAGACAAATTGGATCAGGCAAAGACGTGAGACGTCTGACATTGAAGCCCATTTTTCCTGACTGAGTTGAAACCGCACGGAGATAGTGTCCCTAATTAGTCAAAAACGGGTTGCTTTTTTCTTGGTATGTAGGAAGTTTGACCCCAAAAGGAGACATCCATCTTTGTTCTCCCGCCTCGTTAAAGATACTAAATTTACAACGTGATTTTAGTTCGTGGGGACGGATTGGGTACGCGTTTTGCTAATCCGCGCGTCCGTTTCTGTGCTAACGACGCTTACCAGAACAGTTCTCGTACTCTCGGCGCCTGCAGGAAAATTGCAACAAATGTGGCGAAGCTAATTAATATGCCAAGTATCAGCACCACTCGGTCCAGAATCTTGGCGGCCGTTTGCCAGTCCATGTGGTTGTTGATCCGTAACATCTCTTCGTGGTCACGCACCTCGTCCACCGGCTGGAATAAATACTTCCCTTGCTGCTTGTGGTCTGCTCGATCGTCGAAAATAGGAGTCTCTTGAATGCTGTTTTGTGTTTTAGAGCGCGTGCGCTGTTTGAGCGACGGCTGACGTTGAATCACTTCACTGTAGCAACCATTTCCTTCACAGTTAGTTCCGTTAATGACGTTCACTCGCGTCATTTCGCAAGGCGCCGAGTAGGAACTTTCGGACCCTTGTGTCAATTCGCAGTTTTCTTCTACAATAATTTGCTGTTTTCGGCTCTTTCTGTTTGCCTTGCTTGTCGCACCGGTCGGTTTATACTTTATCCTCACTAATGGCCCCAGAACACTAAACATGAGCTTCTTGAGCCACTTTGGCATGGTACAACGCTGGTAGTAAAAGTTTAAAATGACACAAGTAGCAAACAGAGCCAGCCCAATCTCTGTAATGGCGCTGGAATAGTACTGAGCTGAAAATCAACAAGAACAAACCGACTGAAACGTCTTCATTGCTAAGTATGTAATTGGAATCAAATAAATTAATTAATTAATGTTTAGTTTAAGTATCAGACTGTTAGTTGCGGTCACCTCCAATTTCTCCAGACAGCAATTGTTTCAGGCACACAAAAATGGTAATTTCCCGCGAGGAAGCAGCTCGCATAAAGGACAGTGTAATCAAATCCACTCAATATAACACTTTTAAATACACTAAATAGTTTGAACCCAGGAGTCAGGGGCACCCAACGAATCAGTTACTCGCTGTCTCGCTTTATCTGTTCCCCAGCGCAAATGTTGATGGTTGGCAAAATGTTCTCCTATTTGTCTTCTTAAGATGGTTGTCACTGAAAAAGAGGGCTTCAGGGCTTGAGTCTCGTTGAGAAGAGCGGATTGCAACTGTTTTCAGTGTCGTTTCCGCGCGTTTGTTGCTGGCTGGGAAAAGACACGGATCATGTGCTGGAAAAAAAGGAACAGATAATTTTTTCCCAGCAACACTCAAGAGCACCTGTAAATGTTTTAGTATCATATATTTTTATTCATTTGGGTAAAAGAATGCATTCTGTCACAGTTTGTTCGTTGGGTGCCCCTGAGGAGTGACAGTTGATCGTGTAGTCTGATTTCCCGGATGAGAGTAACCCTGAAAATAAAGGACTGTTGTCAAGTCAGACTACACGATCAAGATAGCACTTGCCATTTGTTCTACACGGCATGGGTTACCTAGCAACGGAATGTACTGGGAATCCGCAGGGAGTTTAGCAGAGGTTAACTCCTGGAAAATAGCCATAGCCATCAACACAGTGATTCCCAGTCCGATCCTCTCCCCAGACTCCGGCGGTAAAATAAAGGAGAGAAGAACCATGACAGCAATGAGAGAGCATGGTACCACGAGGTTGACCATGTAGAAATAGTAACGCCTGCTCAGATGGAGGGTTATAATCACTCCGGGGTATGGGTGGACACAGCAGCTGTATTTATCCTGTGGAAAAGAATTAAAACTGTGCAAGGCATAGTAATTAATGAAATTACAGCCAAGCTAAGATAACCGTAAACACCAGAAATGTTTATGGAATGTTATTGTGTTTTAGCGCCCCCAGTTTCGAAAACTGTTGTCGACATTTTTCGGACAAAACATCATAATAATAATAATAATAATTGTTATTATTATTATAATAATTGGAACTTATATAGCGCATTTTTCATGCCGAACATGATCCAATGCGCTGAACAATTTGATAAAATGATTAAAAATAAGTGAAATTTACAAGTAGTTAAGATTGAAAATAAATAAATGAATAAATAATAATTATAATTACAAAGTAAACAATAAATATTTGACGAATTAAAATATTATCATTTTTATTTAGACACGGTAATATATAAAAAAGCTACAACTTATTATGAAAAAACTATATACACGGAATTAGCTCCTACAGTTTAAAAATTAATATGCTAACTATTAAACTTAGTAAACTAAATTAAAGCCTGTTTTACATGAATGCCGTGCCGAAACGCTCGGGATTCGGGCAACAGCAGTTTTGAGCTGTTGTATACCGGTTTAATGCTAACGCATTTGGAAATTGTGTATTTTTTTGGGCAGGGACGTTACAGCCCCCTTAAGTCCGAAGGTGCCCGTGCGCCTCTGCGTTTTCTTTTAACATTAGATAAGCACTTTATAATTAATCCGTTACCTCTCTTCTTTCAGCTGTCACACTAACCAAGTCCCATTCCGTGTTATTTTTAAATATGTCCCCTTTGGCTCCGGTCTCTGACGCGTCAACAACAATATCCACCTTACTGCCATCAAATGCCCATGATGCAAACTTTAGTGTGCAAATCTGAACAAATCGAGCATAAAACAGGTGTATGAATGTGTACCACGAATTTACTGCTGGGGGTAACCCTGCGATGGACTAGCATGCCATCCAGGGGGAGTAGAAATACATAGAGGGGGTAAGTTTCTAACGAAACTGTGGTGCTGCGTCGGTGGGAAGTATAACAATATAATTTGGTTTTATCAACTGGGTTGATAATGTCAATTGGCCACCGTAAAGAGATTCAATTGCTGACGTTTCGAGCGTTAGCCCTAGAAATACACTCTGTTCCGGCCTGACGGGCAAGGTTCATAGGTAGACTTAACCTTTTTATTAAGAATCTCACACTCTATACCAGTTCTTTCTTTCTTTCGGAATCAGAACTATCCTCAGCTGAACAAGTTAAGACGGCTTTCATTGTGAGAAACTGGAAAATTGTTGGCCGTCGTATAATTCACGTTCTCTCAACTACAAGAAGTTCAACGTTGATTTCACGTTGTTTAGAGTTTTGCAGAGGACGGCAAAAATGTATAAAGATTGATAACGGACGGGCAGAACTATTGTTGTCATCATTTATTTATTCAGACCGAGCGACGTTTTCGTCAAAGTTGCCGTTGTGATTTGTAAGCTTAATAATAACAAATGCAAAGCACGTGACCTACCTGGTCATCAAAAGGAAAGTATTGAGTGTTGACGTCACAGGTGCTTTGAAAGATAGCTGGTGCCATCCATTTGCAAGAGCCACTGGAATTGATGGCTATTTTTGTCTTGTACTTTTCGGTGCCTCCTCCCAGTTTATCATTATCATCGGCACTGTCGGCGAACCGCACACTGTGTTAAGTTCAATGACAATAAATAACAGCAGGCCACGTTTTTGAATGAATTATTGGTCATGATTGTACATCATCCATCTGGGGACTTCATGATCAGATTATTTGTATCTTGCCTGTAGCAAGGGTCGTAGCAGTCATAATGTTTCTAAGTTCTCAAATTTTAAGAGAACTACTTGCATCCTGATTGCAAAAGTCCAAACCTATAATCACTTGTAGAATATTATTGACAGTGCGGAATGAAAAAATCTGTTCAATTGCTATCGTTTGAATAGTCACAAAGGGATTCATCCAGACTTACAAAGATGCAAACACAACTGCCTTGTACAGTTTAATAAACCGTATCACCTGAAAGTCGAATATCTTTCATTTAAGTTGTCATACTCTAAGGTCAGCTTTATCTACAGACTGGAATATTAGAGCCACCTTGTATAGAATAATAATGGATTTCATCCACAGGGAGTGAAAAGTTAGAAATACCAGTTACTGCACAATAAACAATTCCACGTGAAAACACTTTCCATTAGATTTGCGCTTGCTCGTGAAAACACTTCTCGTTAGATTTACCTTGCACCGAGATTTTATCCAGACTTCAGTTCAGTTCATACTTAAATTGATATTAGTATTCCTTTTCGAACTTTTATCGTTTTTGGTCCCAACTACCATTAATCAATAATTAGTTGGTGAAGTGGGTGAGAGGTTAAAACCACATAGAACAAGTATGCAACACGTGGCCTGCTATAAGCATTAACTAGATTAAACAATATTTTTATTAAGATTACTTAAGTTATCTTAAAATCGATTGTCAACTCGCCATGTGCCGGTTAGATTTCAGTTTCTAAAAGAACAGTATGTTTTAAAAAAAACTACCATTAGATGTAAAATCGTTATTATTGACCTAAATGTTACTGATTATTAGTTCAATCACTAATAATGGATGGAGCAATTTCTTTTATTATGAGCGTCATTGGGGGTTCATCCTTGTATTAATAATTATGATCAATTGTTAAAATGCATACTATTACTCGTGACCGACAAACCCAATTACACCAAATTAGTCAACAGAATCCCGAATTTCAAGCAGTACGTTACCGAATTTAGCCCGAACTGTACAATTAAAGTGCCTATGAAGTAAAAGATAATTCCAGCTTAATATTTGAAAGGCTTTTCAAAATAAAGAATAGTGGCGTTTTCCTTTTTGAAATATCTTCTTTCGTTTTCGAGATATTTACGTTTTTGTGTTATGCAAATGAGGAAAGTAATCACGTCATAAGTCGTTCCACGAAGCAATAAAGCACTGACTCAAGGATATCTCTAGAAATATTGGAGCAGTGTTTTTCAAACTTTTTTATGTATACTTAGTTTTTTATGTAGTAATGTAAAATTGACTCTGAAAAGCTCAGTGGGGACGAGTCAATAAAGTATGTATGTATGTATGTATGTATGTACGCAAAAGAAGCAAAATGGCACCCGCTGTGCTGTGGTCTGATTCTGATTCATAATTCCACTGATTATTACATTAACATGCAGTCAGTACAGTACATGTCATCTTGTTTTGCTCTGCGGGACAATTAAAGTATTGTCAAACCGGGGACTTGATTATTGTTTGTTATTTGTCTCTGTTTCGTATTTGTTTCTTTGCGTTGTGCTTTTGCAATACTGTAACGGTTTATATGTTCGTGTAAATAAAGCTGGTTGTTGTTGTTGTTGTTGTATTATAAGATACATTTTCTAAGGTGAGAAGGGGGTGGGGCTATTATCATTCGTGTATTATAACCTCTAGGTCTGATCTAGTAAATTCCCTGAACTAACAACTGTAACACTGGAGTATCATCTGGGAAATATTGCCCCTTGGTTCACATAAAAGATTGTTTGATGAAAAACTCACTGCCAAAACCTACCCGGATGGAGAAATGTTAGAATCAAGGTATTTATACCAGAACCAACATTCGGTCTTACCTGTTGTACAGGATTATATCCGGTGCCCAGACCTTCTTGGGACCCACGTGAACAACCGTGGTACCGTTGTAATCTGTCTCGTTCCAGGTCAAGTCGGAATTTATCCATTGCTGAGAAATAAAATGGAAGTTGATGTAAATTGCGCAAGTAAATATAATGTGGTAGAGAAACTTTACAGATGTGTCACATCATAAAGTTTCTGTACGCCACACATATAGGTTAAGCCAAAGACTAGTTTGTGACTAGTTTTTTACCTGATAAATCCACCATTGGGAACGGATTGTATTTCCCCTCTCGTTCTACAAACAAAAAAAAACAAATATGACATATCCACAAATTTAGGGCGCTTACAATTGGCTTGAACTGGCCAGCCAGACTGGTTCTTCCATAAAGGGGATTCTGTTATTATATAACAAATGTTCGGCAAGAAATGTCAATTTCTAAATTGCATTCACCCTTCTTATGAAATTTTTTATGAAATACTCAAATATATAAGCATTATGCAATATATTAAGTACAATTTCTTGCTGTTGGTGAGTCGGCTCCTTGATTGATTAAACGTGTTTCTTTTTATAACCAACTGCTACGCTAATAGGTTCAAGTTACACATGACTGCTATGGAGATGTATCGAGTAGAAAATTAAAGTTGCGAGTGTTATCCAATATGGGTTAGTCTAAATGAAAAAGTGTGGAAGTTCAGAATTCTAATACCAAACAAACCACCCGTTGGAGTGAACAAAAGCAATTATTGCAATAACACGGATTTTTGAGGAATGTAAAAAGGTGTATTATGGATTTTTGCCAATTTTTGGACATGAATTAAAACGAAATGGCCAACAAATTAAGTGAAATATAAAAAATAACCACTTAAAACAATACAGCAAATACAAACGAATTTACAGATAGACAAAAATTGAAGAAGATTAAAACGAAATGCAACATTCATGGAGTTTTGGACAAATGTTAGGGTGAACAATATCGTTTGTTTGTATCTTTTAATTACAACACCCGGGAAACATATTTGCTTGTTAGGAAGCTATGTAATTTGTTCGCTAATTTTAAGTTTCATAGCTAGCTACCAAGTATTTGGAAAAGCTTTATAAAATAGACTAAACTCGGTGATAACAAAGGGTTGTCCTTTTCACTTTGTAGCCGTGGCTTGATCAAGGAACCTCGTGATCAAGATCGTACTAAGTTTTATATATATATATACTTACGACTCAAAAAATGGCGTTGTTTCTCGAAGTTTCTTCGCTTGTATATTCAACGATATCGTAATGCAAATACGGAAATTTGTTGTTGCTTACCAGGTTAATAATCCTTACAAGCTTTGCGCCAAACGACACGAGAACAGCACGTGATCTGTTTGAGTCCGGTGTTCCATCTTCGTTATACTTTGCAAACATGTCTGCCAAAAGACGCTGTTGAGAACTAAGCTGGGACGAGCCTGCCACATGCAAAACACAAATCCTGATTGATTTTGGTATTAATTATTAAAATGAAATGCGCATTTTGTATATAAAGCTGTATGCTGCACTTAACGTCTCTTTAAAACTCGAAAACGAGTGGTTAATAACGACATACTTTAACAGGCTGAAACAACTGACAGAAGTTTCCAAATTTTAACAGATGACGTTAAAAATCGGCCAACTTTTTGAGACTCAGCGAGGCTCGTTTTTCAATATAGTTCTGTATACTGATTGAAATGTATTTAATTTCGGGTGCAGGTGCTTTATGATTTTAAGGCTTAAAAACGCCGTGTTTTTTCTTTCTTTTCTTAATTAAAAGCAGTAATATCCATTTGAAATTCAGTGCAAACACAGATCGAGATAAAAGCATAAATAGATAGTCAGTGGTTGAAAAATATTGCCAAAACCGTCGCTAATAATATTTTCATTTCTCTTGGCTCTCGAGTTCTAAAATAGTAGAATAAAGCAAAAGTTAGCGTGTCATTAAAATGAGCGCATTCTTACTTAAATTTCTGGCGAAAGGTTGCGGTTTTTTTGTGGTGTTTGAATATGGCATTTGAATCGGTGTCCGGCAAGAGCTGGACTGAAGTTTATTCATCGGCAGGCTTTTGACGCGGGGCCAATTTGTGAAAATATATATAATTGAAATTTATTGATTCCGGTTGAGGGAAAATGCGTATCGCTTTTTTCATCTTGAAACACACAATTAAGGACAACATATTTTGGAAGAGTATACGTACTGGATAACTGAATCACTTACGTGTCGAAATCGAGCAATAAACTTTATTCAATCTGTCTCAAAATGGCAAAAAGATACAGCGCACCCACTTCGAATGTGCATAAGCTGTCTAAAGAAGCTTTTTGAAACCTTCCTGAATATTCTAAGAGGTCACGGTTTGAAATTGCGCCGATGCGAGGGTATATAAAATACATATCGCACAGTAAGTGCAACATAATCATTTTGTACAAAGATTATTTACCTGTTGAGAACAGAATTATGCTACAAAGATGGCAAATGATGGTAGATATTATAAGTAGTAATTTCATTGTTGATGGGTGATGCAAGCGGGAAGAAGAACAGCTTTTACGTCCTCGTCCAATCACTACCAAGATTCTGTTCAGTTGATCTAAGATCCCTTACTGATACGACCGGTGGCCTGTTATATAAGTAAAAAGAATCTTAGTTTTTTTAACTGCATAGATAAATTTCATCTGCTTAACGCCGTACTCGAAAAAATGAAATGCGCAGTTTTAATATTTCGTAGTAATATTCGCCTGAAGTATAAATTTTGACACGAACATGGCGATCAGCCTTGAATATTATATATAGCGCATTCTGCCATTGTTTTATATCAAAGGAGGATACCCGATCAGGGACAGCAAATGAATAGGCAGCTGGCAGTGGGCGAAACTTTTCTTTTCATTTTGATATGTATAAATGAACTTGCTATTAATCCTGTCTGACTACCAAGTTCGTTAAATAATTTCTTAAATATACGCAACGCCAGCACGCAGTTACAGGCTTCAATGGACTGACTCACCTTAACAAAATACTCGAGACGGGGTGCTTTAAATTTTTCGTCGCTTCGCGCGTTATCTCTGTACTTTATCCCGACTGGAACGTTGTGCCTTTAGGGTGCAATGCTGGTGTTTAGCTGTCGAACGCGAGAATAGCAATAAATTATGATTCTAGTTTAATTAAAATGTACATATGTTCAACTAGTTAATAATGGCCAATAGCATGCAAGTGTGAGGTAACTTCGAAAGTGTCATAATAATGTTGGTTGATGGTGAATAATTATTCGAGATGGGATCATCTCAGCGAAACATAGAGTACGAGAAAAACTATTAGTTCCATATATTTATGTCTCTTTTAAAATCTATCAGTGTCCAGAGATCAAGAGAGAGTTTTGTGCCAACTTGGTTGTGTATTTTTGTTAGATTTTACATTAAAAAGCTGCCGCCTATAAGGTAGAGTACATATGATTTTAACAGTGATTTAGACCGCTATTTTAACACTAAATCGAGCCTTTGAAAATACCGACTCTTTAATCCTGCTGAGAGTTAAAGACATTCAGGTTAGTAAACTAAAATGAAACTTAAAACGAAAACGTTACTCGTACGTTTTCATAATAGGACACCTGAAGCTCGCACAGCCATTAATTTTAGACTGTAAGTCGCCAAACGGTAACCAAACTATAAATATTCAATTCATAATTAATCCGTTTAGACAAACCAAGTTATTTTCTAGGAGAACTATTTGATCTTACAACATTTGTTATTATAATTTAAATATTTCTATCGTAAAAAATCAATTTAAAATGTAGTATACATGCTGCGAACCATTTAAAAAAAAACGGAATATAAATCACAACAACAACAACTTACCAACCCGTTGGTTTCTGGCGGAGCGAGATTTCATGGAAGAAAAGGAAAGGCTGTTTCATCATGTTGACTTAGTTCAGTTACAGCTGTTATTTGCTTTAACAGTTGCAAAAATGAGTAAATATATATATTTTAAAGCGCTGAGGAATTTGTGTTAGAAATTAATGTACCATTAATTTTACCTCTGATCAGGCTTTTCTACAATAAAATTCATACTGAATGGTATTGCTATAGAGAGATAATTCCAAATGGTGCATTCCACAAAAAACACGTTTATTACATCAAGTGCATTCTGAAGTTATTTTATGAAGTCTGTCGTTCAGCAACTCCATTATATTTCACTGCTTTAGACTTTTGCGGTATTTGCATAAGAAACCAATTTCGCATTTTCCAGACTAGATTTTAATCTAATTCTTTTTATTTACAAAGAATCAAAGGACAGCCCTATATAACCATTTAACTGACAGCCAGACCAATAATGGAATTTCTGTAATATATCGCCCTTGTTTTGCAGAAAAATGGCGATGTTTACCGGTAGGCGTCAAACTGGATTGCACCAACCGTTCTTTGATAAACGAGCTGAGTAAAGATTAAAAAACGCCCTAAGTAATATTAATCGCTATTGTTTATGCTGTCCTCCAAGTTGAAAGTGGGATATTTAATAGCCTGTTGTATCAGCTAGTAAGAAGTTCGAATGGGCGCACATTTCCCGAAAAAAGGAATATTCTTTACCTTTTTCAACTCTTGTTATAAACAACTTGATCTAATGTTGAAAAAAGACTGATAAAAGTCAGGATATTAATCCTGAATGTTAAATAGGACTCAGTACTGCAATTATAACTTCGAACCAATGAATCTCGCATTCTATATCTCGTATTTCGCTGATCGGCAAATTCAGGTGAGGTGAAATTGAAATACATGTGAATGGTTAAAGTCAATTTTAAAACCGTTGTCTGTGGCAATATTGGATTTTTTTGCTGAAATATTGACGAAAAAGACTCCTCCTAGTTAAATGCGTATATGTCGGAAACCGCTGTCTGTCCGTCAGAAAAATAACGAGTAGGACATTGATGATGACGCGAGCGCAGTTCACAAAAGAGGAACTGAAAAGCCTCATTGTCATTTTAATTTACGTATTCGGCATTTTCCTCTTTTACTACTTCGACGCTCGGAAACGAAGTCCTTTCTTTGAAAACGCTTACGGTAACAAAACATAAAATAGGAACGTTGTGTAACAAACCTTTATCTGTGTCCAGCGTTTTTCATTTTCTTTGTGAATTACAGCACCACCATTAAAAGTCAAGACTAAAACCACACATTAATCAATACATTTTATCTCTTACTTTATTAATTAGTCACATGACGTAAGCCACACTTTGTTTATATTCGCGTAAAATATAATTTACTGTCGAAAGATGTTGTTAGAACAACTAGAAATGTTATGCAGCTGAAGACACATTCCAGTTATAATACTTTATTTTATTCTAACTTAAATTAAATGGCTCATTCTTGTTAGGAAATAATGCATCTGCTTTATTTGCATTTTATCGCATTTAATGGGAACGCCAGGGAAGTTTTAAAGTTTCTAATAAGTGCTTCTGCGAAACCTTTTCGGCGACGTTTGCTGATTGCAATCTCGGGAAGCTCAGCGCAGTATTTTTATTAATGCATACATTCGACTGTCATTTTACAAAGTAAAAACCTGGCCTGACCTATATTTTTACCGTCTCCTCTCAGCGGTTGCTGTCTGCCAGACCTAAGACAGACGCCTGAAATTCAGCCTATCAATGTCACCGAATATATTATTTAATATCGAAATAAATAATTTAAGAGCGATGTGAAAATAGAGTAAAAATGGGACTTTAAATATGATCTAACAACTTGCATTGGAGGCAGGAATATCACGTTTATAACAACATCAGGGGTGCAGCTCTCTTTAAGCCAGTAAGCCCGCGCTTACAAATTTTTCTGGGCATATTTATTTTTTTCTTGGAATATTTCTTTTTTATTTCATAGAACTAGTTTTTTGGGTGACTTAATTCTACTTGACTTGCCCTACCTTTCCCGGCCGCATTACACTTACGAGGCGTGGAACGGTGTGCATAACTATGAGTTTGATTTCACTGGAGAGCAACCTACATTTTAGCTCCGTGTTGTTGCTTTTCTTTCGGACCAAACGCGAGGCTGCTGAAATTCAGACTTACCATAGAAAAGATTATTTTTACATTAAATATAGGTATTTGCGATGTTAAAATGAAAGTTAGCTTAAGAAGACTAAAAGAAAGACGATTATAGCATTATAACAAATATTCACTGCAGGATTTCAATTTTGTTGTTTAATTACTAGTAAGAGAATAAAAGAGATAAAAGACATGGACCCAAATCAGAATCGGATATGCGATGTTGTCAGTGGAACACAGTTTAATTTCTGAAACATTTACAGTGTAGTGCAACGTAAGCGTGAGTTATCTGGCATATATATTTTTCACTAACGCAATACTCTTTCACAGTGGAATGTATTGAAACTCAAAAGGCAACGAATTTACTTGCGTGAGTGTGCGGGACTGAATTATATAATAAGTCAATTAAAAAGTGAGAGAACGAGTGCCCTTGAAAGCATGTAGGTTGGTAAGCGAATAAATGGATGGCACACAACTCGAGAGATAGTCAAAGATAGCATCGGTTTGCAGGCAAATTTCATGTTACACGAGTTAACATGGCAAGAAGGACTGGCAATGGAAAATCATTTTAAGGCCTAAATTGTTCGAGCTTTTATTAGGTAGTTTATCTCAAGCATATCAGTTCCCAATAAACCCAATATTCGATTTGTAAGTTTAATTTAAATTTCACATCCTAATTTTCTTAATCTGAATCATTTAAAAACGAACCTGTAAAGATTCCCTTCTAAAGTAAAAATGCGCGCAAGGGCTAGAGCAACCGTATTTCTTAACTTGAGAGGGGTTTGTGACAAATGCAGACCGCACAAACCTGTAGAGTTGCACTCTGGTAGCCTAAATATCACTCCGGTTAGCCTGAACTGCACTTGCGACTAGCTATCGATAATTATGGTAATTGTAACACGAATTTTACTGCACTCTGTGTTGAGAGTGACCTGCTATCGGTTTGTGGTAATTAAAATAGTAGAATATTCATTGTTCAAAACAATCCGTTCTACGCAATTGAACAACTGTTCGAGACGAAAGCTTAATGTCAGTGTAAACCAGCGACAATGACGAAACGTACGTTTTGGGATAGGTTAGGCTGCAATACGTTACATATACCGGCTACATACCAGAGGCATCCAACAAGCCTGTTCCTCACTTTATCTGTTTCCCAACGCAAATGCGGCTCGCTGGCAAAATGGTTCAGCATATGTTTTCTCATAGACCAAGGTTGTCAGCGGTTTTCAGTGCAATTTACGCACGTTTGTTGTTTGTTTGCTCTAATTACTGGCTGGGAAAAAATTATGGATCATCTGCTGGCAAAAAGGAAAGATTAATTTTTTTCCAGCAACGCCCAAGAACACTTGTAAATGTTTTCATATCATATATTTTCATTCATTTGGATAAAAGAAAGCATTTTGTCACAGTTTGTTCGTTGGATGCCCCTGGCATATCTAGCACAACTGCATGATATGAGGACGCTGTCCGTGAGCTAGAGATCTGAGTGGAGAAATCTGTACTCCCCGGGGATGACCTTATTTCAATTTCAGTGACCACACACCAAGCGAAACCAGACCGACAGAATACAAAGCTATTTAAAGCTCTTGCGTTTTGTCTGTGTTAAAATAGAGGGCAACTTTCGCTGATAGAATATTAACTTCCACTTAATGTCAGGTCTTTGACTTGTTTGATGAATGCTAATTCAATTTTTAAATTAGTTATAGTTCTCTAGCTGCGATCACAGTTCAAAATTATGGAACTATATCCCGAAGATGTTCTAAGTTTTTCTTTGCGACAAAATTCTTGAGACGTTATATCACTGAGGTTAATGAAAATTCCTTACCCCGCTGTTTCGTCATAAGCGCAGGATGACAAAACCGGTTTGTGGGAACGTAATTTCTTAATTTTTGCTTGATATAGATTTACGCAAGATAAGAAAATAGTATTAGTGTCTTTCCGAAAAATTGGAAAGAGTACGCTGATTTCTAGTTTTAAATGTCGAAGTTTTTCATTATAGAACTATTTGAAACGTTGATATCTAAAATTATGCAGGATTTTTCAAAGCGAAGGTAAACTTGACGCCTCCCTATTTATAGAGAAACTGAGTCATGTACAAAATTATTAATGTTGTGTTCGAAAATGCCGGTATGCTTTACTGATCTGGCAACGTTTAAATAATTTCTTAGATTCAGGCTTACCTGAAGGATTTGGTTTTGAAACAAACTGAAGTAATCCCCGACGGCAACTTACATTCAGAATCTGACTGACGCTCCATACAGAAAGGTTGTACATGTTGAAATAAACGCTAGTCAGAGTCCAAAATCTTCATTAAAGTTTGAATGGCATCTATAATTAATCGGTTTCTTATTGTGACATTTGACTTCATTATTTGCGAATCTGTTGTAAGCAAACAGAGAGATTTCCTTTCTTTGTTTTCCATTTTTGCTATAGAAAATTATCGCACAAAACAATGTTTTAAAATCTATTTCTAGTATATAAAGAATTAAGAACAGTTCTAACCAAGCTTGAACTCTTTGTCCACAAAAGTGGCTATTATATTTGTTCTTTGAAATTTTAAACACTTTCAAAAAAGGTGTAAAGACGAATTGAGTAGTCAGGAAGCAGTTATTGTTGCTAAGGTAAGCGAAGAGCAGCTGCGAATTAAATAAGGAAAAGTTTTAACTTTATTTGATGCACCGAAATAGTAATTTTTCAAAGACACATTATTTGTGTTAGACATTTGATAATTTGGAATTTCGAGGTCTTTGTTTCAATAAATTGACGTTTATTTCTAAAACTATTACTGTTTGTTTAAACTGGAGAAAAATTAATTATGAAAAAATGTTTCATTTGCATTTGAGTTACAAAAGTAACGTGAAATGTGGAAACCAGATAAATTGTCGGTTAAAAGGGAAGGGAAAAAGGTGAACACTTGCTATTTTCCCTATAAATATAAACCATTGTATTTAGCTGAAGTTAAGATATATTATTTTCGTTGGAAGCTTACCCTATTTAATCGTGGCTCGATAAGCAACCAATTTTAGATTTGTTTTATTGGAAATTTGTGAAAAGTGTACATCATTGCAAACTTATTTGCTTTTCCCAAAAAGCAATTATTAAACAATAAATAACTTTGAAAAAGGCAACGGAAGGAAATAAACAAGAAAGTTTTACACTTATTGTGTTTTTGTCAGCACGTTCCCGTACTGATTGAGGAACATTTATCACATATTATGCATGCATTGCGTGCCTAACAACGTACGCTTTATAGCTCTTTATAACGCTAGGTTGGGCGACTTAGCAAGTAGATCTCATTCTAACTTTTATCTTCATTCACCGCTTGATTTTGGTCTTTGTAGACTCATCTTGTCAAATATGTATTATTTATAATATTTGCATGGCTATTTCACGTATAAAGTGCTCTAAACCAACTTTAATTGTTAGATACAAAGCGCTTCGTAAAACAATCATCCTTTAAAGGAGCTACCAACTTTCAGCCTAAATTTTTCAAAATCATCATTTGCAATCCATCTCAATCTTCTCCATCCTTAACCATTCTTGTTCCTTTTTTGTTTAGTATCACCTCTTTGGTGTTTTTCTTCCTTTGTAAACTATTAGTTTTAGGTTTCCTACGTTTTAAGGGTAATTTGGTTCGCATGGTCATTTTCGGTTTTTTACGAACAATGGTTGCCGCTATGAAGCAGATCACCTTTTGTGTGAAACAATTGCACAACCATTACACGTGTCGCGGGGCGACAATAAATTTTCACGGCTGGTTCGGTTTTAACTCTTTTAATGTTCTCGACACATCTTCACATCAGCTGTTCACATCATCACACGCTTCGATCTCTGAACTCTACACGCACGTGGCCCATAGCAACTAGGGCAATGACGTCACTAACTTAGCAACGTAAAAGTAACGCAAAGTAAAGTAAGAATAACGCAATGTTAAGTTGGGGAAGCGGGAGACACATCCCCGCCCCCAGTCGATACAACACGTCTTCAATTCCAGAATAGAGGCTAGCGGGAAATTTAAAAGCGTTAATCTTTTCCTTTTTGTTGCTTTTAATTAGATGATATTTTTCCCTTATCCGGCAAATAAATCAACGTCAGCTTGTCGCAAAATTGAAATTACATCCATAGTCTTTCATAATATTTAAAACCGTGCCGTTTGTGAAATTGAGCACTGAAACTGCCCCTCGTTTCGTCATTCAGTTCACAGATCATCCCTGAGCTCGGCAATTCACGGGCAGCTGTCGGTATGTACTCGTAGTTAAACGACACGCAGTTACGATAGAGAGCGCATTCTCGAGCGCACACAGTGACGTCATCCACAAGCATACTAGTTATCACGTGACCTGCTACGGCGAAGTCTGTTGCGTGTTGTTCGAACGTTCCAGCCACTGCTATTGTGTCTGAAAACAATTAATGGGATGTTTGAGTACTATGAAATCCCCAGGAGGGGATGGCTGCGTAAATGCCTGTGATTAACAAGATAAACAACAACAACAGAATCCCCGAATGGACGGCCTCCTCGATTAACAGAATTAATGAACCCCCCAATGGGCGTACGACTTTTTGCCAAAGGGGGGGGGGGGGGGTTGGAGGGAAGTAAAAAATTTAGGGTTACTTTAATTCCCCCAAAAATAACTCCACCTTGGGAAGTTAAATTGACTTCACAACAGGAGTTATTATAGGCTCGATTACCAGCCGCTGTTCGGGGGAACCGGAGCCCGCGCTAACGAAGACCGGACCCGAGAGAGCGGCGAAAATCGAACCTAGAGCTATTAACTCCTAACTCCTTTTTGGGGCTTACTTTAACTCCCTGCAAAATAACTCCACCTTGGGGAGTTAAATTGACTCTACAATAGGAGTTACAGTTACTATAACTACTTAAAAATTACTGTGTATAGGCAGACTTTATGTATACCTACTCACCTCTCGGTGCGATACACAAGCGATAACACATGCTGTTCTCGTTGCATCCCTGTAATTTCCATTGATTTGACTCTCTAATAGCGCAGGTATTCCTTGTGCTATTAGACACAGATTGTGGGATAAGAGGTAGAGTTGAAAAGGAGCTTGCGTTTCCAGGACCAGTAACTATACACGGAGGTGAGTTCAACTGGATCGTGTAAAGCAATTTCTGGATCAACCGAAAAGTAATTTTATTTGTAGCATATAGCAGCTCTGCTCCTTTTTCTTGACAGTAGCTCTTCATCCCATTCTTGTTTAAACTGTAATTTGACGTCACCAGAAAACAAACGTCGTTTTGCGCCTTCCATTCTACGTTGCATCCGGGAACTATAAAACAAGCAAGGTTACTTAATAGCGAAATGCTCGAGGTCTCTATTGAAATAGACTGGGTCCTGCACCCCGAGAATGACAAATTATTAGCGTGCTCCAAGAGAAATGTAGGGAATGTAGGAGAAGTTTTCGTTTCAAAAAGTCAGATTTATGAACACAGACTATTGCGCTTGAAGAAAGCTTCAAATCGGTCGCTATTCCGGTTTGTTTGTCTGAGTCTTGTCTAAGTTAATAGGTTGATTTAGCAACAGGGCGGCAACGGCAACGAGAACGCCACAAAGCAATAGGTTTAATGAGCAAAAACAATCGCTCTGCACATGCGTTTTATAGTTTTGTACATTTCTGTGCCGTCATCTGCAAAACAACAACGTGAAATGACAAAATTTTATGTTTTCTCGAGAACGTGAGCACATGGCGGCAAAGTGATTTAGTTCCTGGACAGTTCGTCAGCATTTTCCAAGTCGAACAGATTTCAATAACTGCGAAAGCGTCACAGAAACGAGAAGTTACTTTTTTGAAATGACGTTTTCGTTGCCGTTGCCGTTGCTAAAACTCTCTAATGACGTCAAGCGAGCGCTTCTCTATGGAGACAGAATGTTAGGTAAACTGAAAAATGTCTACATACTGTAGACTAAATTAACATAGTATCTTAAAGTTCCCATGAAGCGAAAATGTTCACACAACTGGACTCGTCCTACGCGGACCAAACTAAGAGCCAAGTCAGTTTTACCTTTGTCACTGTAGTCGTAAAATTTGTACACAAAGTAAGTAGACTCCATCCCTACTCCTCTCACGCAGCTTTGAGCTGGTCCATCTCGACTGTACGTTTGACCAGCGGTTGCTCCGGACCAGCACTGTCCATAATACTTTAGCCCAAAATAACTAAATTTAAAGAGATGAAGATATGAATAAAAACACTTTTATCCTTTCCAGCGAAGACCGTTTACACAGAAACCACACAGGGGTGCCAAAGAAGGTACAGCCATGCTTGGACGCAAGTCACGAAGTAGCTCAAGTCAAAGGGTCGAGCGCCATGTACCAAGTCAATAGCGAGTCCCGAAGTACTTTATAAAGAACACAACAATGGCGCCTAGCCCTTAAACAATAGGCGTCACACAATAGAATGACACAATAGTGCATATATTGACTTGGTGTATGGAACATCACCCAAGTCAAACATTGCTTTCCTTTGTTCTGAATTTCTCACTCTGCCTAGCTTGTAGCCCAGCCTGTCTGATTTTGAATTTCTCACTCTGCCTAGCTTGCAATTGTAGCCCAGCCTGTCTGATTTTGTACGATTTCTAAGGGAAATATTGGAAGAAAAATTGATTACAGATAATGAGGGGTAACGAGATCATGAGAGATAACGAGATATACAACAGCCAAAATCACCTGAGGCTTTTGTTGTGTGCCAAGCCGGCGCACTGCTCGATCACAGCCTCGATGTTATTCCAATTCATTTGTGGACGGAAGTCCTTAAGAAGTAGAGGCATGGGGCGAGGCGATATACCGCTGTCCAGAAAGCATCCTACAGGCTCAAAAATTGGAACACCTGGAAAAAATCAGCAGCAATATTAAAGCTGCTTGCTTGTAGATGTGTTATAAAATGGTCGATTTGTTGTGAGAGATACAGCAAACTGGTATTTAATTATATAAAAACGGCGTTTTATAAAATATAATAATTCCACAATATAATTTTTGCCCAAGCCTTTCTATTCGAATAAGTATATTAAATGTTAATCTCATGCAAAAGAGCAAGATTTTTTTTCCAGAAACCTGGTGGGCATGATATTTTTTCCCCTTTCCGATGCTCTGCAGGATAATTTTTTCCCTTTGTAACATTTTTTTCTTTCTTCGAGCCGTGCAATAATTTTTTCCTCCGTTGTACTGCATGTAACTTTTTCTCCTGACAAGCCTGAAAGCCAGTGAAAGGCAATACGGAAAAATATAATTCAGGAAATTTCGGTCCACCGAAAACGTAGCTTTTATATATTTATGTGTGGGGTAAAAAAATAGAAACTTTTAGCCGTGGCGATGAAACGATTTTGATTGGTGAAATATAGTACGCGGTAATATTGCTAAAGAGCTTGATCAACAATAAACACTCTCCGTTAGAAACTTTCTTAATTGTCTTGGCTTGCTGACCGACCGAAAGGTAAAGATATTCCGTATTACAATTCAAATTGTGCCAAATTATCAGGCGAGAAGCAATTCGAGATTGATTTTGAATGACTGTTTTATACATGAAAGCCATTTGTTGTCATTTGTCAATGAAACATTTTTTGTCACATTTAGGCCGTGATTTAAGTGTTATCGTGTTGGAACAAGCACTTCAGTTTTAGAAGATCAGCATTTTGTGAACGAATGATGGCGATGTTATCTTGAAAACAAAGCGGCAAAGGATAGAATTACAAGACTCTCTTGATCTAACTTTAACATAAGGATATATTCAAGGTCTTTTCAAACAAGGCCTAATGTATTTATATGACGATGCAGTTAAAAGGAAAACAGTTAAAGAATGAAAGGGACCACGCACTGTCACTTACCGTTCAACAAAGAAAATGAAACCAAAAGAACAGCTATCCCAATCAACGACAGAATCATTTTAAAGATATTCTTCTTCACGGAGAATTTAGCAGGAGAACGGACATGTCATGTATAAATGAGAAAAATAATTCAAAAAAGAATATTGCCTTGAGATTTACATTGAAGAGTTTGAACGTCAGATACTGGGCTTCTTGTCAATTAATAACAATCAAAAAACGTACATTTATCGGAAATAGGTTGAATTTGGCGTTAATACAAATAAGCCCCATATAATACGTTATTGTTTTAAATATGAAACGAAAACCGCTTGACTATATTGCCACTATCAAAAGAATATATTCCACTTCAATCGAAATTAAGATCTCGGATTTTACTAAATCAAAATCGCTGCTGAGAATTTTGTCCCTATCTTTTTCCAAATTTGATTTCTATCTCTGCATTCAGCTGCACTATCTATTTTTGTACAATTGATCTTCCTTCCTGTCAATTTACTTTCTCTCTCTACACCAGCTGCCACCTTCATGGCAGCTGCACTGTTTGTTTTCAGTTTTCAATCAAAGTTATGAGGCCTGTCAAGGGTCGAGCTTATTCGAACATATTAAATCGTGAAAAGCATTTCAAGTTTCAATACATTTTTACAGCCGTTTTGTGAAGAACAGTTGAGTTTTTTTAAGGTGCAAAAAAGATGTGTACTTGATTGACGAAATATCACTTTTACCGAGACTTCTTATCGACAAAGGGAACTAAGTGGGGCCTGGGTACTGGCGCGCTGTTAATCAGTGCCGTCGGCGGAATTTTGGCTGGTTTCTCGTCAAATTTAAAAACACTCTTATCGAAACGATCGCAATTGGTTTTCTTATCCGCGGGGGCCTAGGTACAAGAAGCTACCCTACAAATCTGATGCCATTCTCGTCCCCAGAGGCCGCGATCCTTTTGGTCAGCACCAAGGAATCGAGACCTCTGGCCACCCCCAGCTTGTGAGCATGCGCAGAGTACTCGTTCTGTAGTTTTCAGCCAATCAGAATTGTCAGATTCGACAATGAGTCCGTGATTCGCGGACTTCCGGTTTTGGAGACGGCCAGAGGTCGTGATTCTTGGTGCTGACCAAAAGGATCGCGGCCTCTGGGGACAAGAATGATCTGATGCTCAAACGGAGACAATCGTATTGATGTGTAGCTAGCCTTCCACGCAGGCGTCCTTTGGGCTTCGTCACGCGTTCCTTCCCCACGGACGTCTGCTGAATCGACAGTCCACTTCCGCAGTCCGTATTGACTGATTGCATGACAGCTATCCTATCGCATGCTGTGAATCGTTTTCCCAAAACTGGAAAGTTACCTCCGATTGGTTCGTAGCCGTGAACGGAAGTGGACGTTCGATTCCGCAGACGTCCGTGGGGAAGGAACGCGTGACGAAGCCCAAAGGACGTCTGCGAGGGAGGCTAATTGATGTGCTGTTGTGGTTCAATCTTATCCTTGGTTCAAATTTTATTTCCCTTTGTTTCAAACTCATTATCATACATTACCATACTAAAAATCAAAGGAAATCAAAATTTGAATCAAGGAAATTGAACCAATAATATATAACACAGCCATTAGAAGATAGAGTCTTAATGAGGGATTGAAGGTCCCAATGCTCCGGTTTAAACCGAAGCATGCGCAGGGTTAAAGGCAAAGAATGGTCGGGAGGGGCAGGCATGGGGAGTGGTGGCACCAGGGGTCAGTTCCCCACACGGGAACTCAGAAGCAAAATAAGTTATACATCTTCTATCTGGTACCTCAGCCTACATCGGCAGATTTCTGTTACCGAAATGAACCAAGTTCTTGGATTAGTTATGAAGTCTTGAAAACCAAGAAAGGCTTGCAGGAACAGTGGAAACCAACATTACAAATGATTATACACAGATGTCTTACCCAAGGTAAGACTTTACGATTTGCAAGTACTGTCTTATACATCTGGGTGAAGGCTCAAACTTGACCTGCTCAATCCAAGCAAACCAAGCAAACTGTGTTTTAATTCATTTCCAAGCTAGCCTATAATTTTTTTTGATTATCATTCAGACAAAAACTAACAGAATATTATATTTTCTATGTTTTCTTAGAATGTGAATGATTAACAAAGAACAAAGGAATACAAAAATTTCACAATTAAGTTTTGTTCCAAAGCTCTGTTATAACAGGAGATAAATCCTCTGCCCTCAGTTTTTGTTGTTGCAGTGTTAAATACTTAAAACCCCTTATTTCACCCAAACACTTTTCTTCACCACAGCTGCACTGGAAAGGTTGTGCCATGTCAAATTCTGTTGTAGTGTAATCAAATGTGACGTTTTCTCCTTTCGCGATATCTCGAGTAGCCACTGCATACCAGAAAACCTCATGCTCAGCATCTAGGGATGGAAATGATTTTTGGCGCTTTTTGTAGAAAAACTTTACATTAGGTTGACAAGAATGGTTGAAGTATCTCATTGCTCCTTCTGGAAGGACATGCATACTTTCCTTGACTTGCATTGTGTGAGAAGTAGGTGAGTCGAACACTGGACCCCAGACATCCGTCAAAAATGAACCTGACTCAATGTCCTCTACCGCCAGGCAAGACAGGTAGCCCTCAGTAACTTCAACAACTGCCAACTTATTTGAATGCATCATCTATTTTTGATAAGACATAAAATAAAATAATTTTAATTTTAATTACTGTATATCGTAACAATTGTAAATTGAATTTTCCAGTGCCAAAAGTATCTATACTGCCCCACAGAAGGGATTAGAAATTCCTGGGGGTGGGGGTTCTTAGAAGGCCAAAAAAATTAAAATGTATGAATTTCCAAAGGGTGTGGGTCTTGGTATGTTATTATACATTATTGTAAAATTCATTAAAAACTCAAAAGGAATACATCCAATGAAAAGGCACTATTCAGGTCACATGAATGAATTTCAAATCCAAATACAGATAAAGCATTGTGTTTTTTCAGAAATATCAATATACCCCCCTCCCCATCCCACAGCTCTAGGGTTTTTGTGTTTGAACCGAGTCCTCCAATCTGGAACATTTACAGGGAATTTTCTGCTTTTAAAGTATAACAGCACTAAAATGATGCCATACAGAACATCAAAACGAAGATATCAAGTTGATAGCTCAAGGAATTGGGGAAATGTAATTGTTTTTTATCTGTCCCAAGGGCCAAACTTGAAAATGCCAGCATGACTTTTCAAGTTGAGACATTTCGCTCTTGATTGGCCTGAACACAAAAGAATAACAAATGAGTGAAGAAGGTCTATTAGGTTTGATTAGTTCAATTATAAAACTCAACAAATTGTCTGAGAGCTAACTATCCAATTCAATCAAACCCACACCATTCAATCTCGTTCCCAGAGCCTGCTTTTCTTTTGGTCAGAACCAAGAACACAGACTATGACCAGGTCCGATCCCGGAAGTCTGCGGACTTCCAGCTGTTCTGTGCAGATGCAGAACTTTTTGGCCGGAAATCAAAACAATACACCATGTGTACACTCCAAAAATCGGTCCTGGCTAGAGTTCATGTTCTTGGTGCATAAGCATCTTTCCTAATACTTGTAACTGTTTAATTGTAAAAAATCTTGGGAAAAGACCTTTCCTTGATACACAACAGCTTTGTTCAATGCCATCGTGGTGTCATATACATATATGGCAGAAATCTCAACATGTTACAGTGCAGACACTTGAACCATGAACACCAAGCCTTTATTTTCACTTTATTTGTACTTATTTTCACTTATTTTATTACTGTTTTCAGAACTAGCCAATTACACCCACAAGTAGATGCAACGGCAAGACATTTTTTCCTGCCTTTTTTCCATGTTATTTTCAAAGCGGCACTGTGATTTCACACAACGGAGAAAAAATGTCTGTGCCATTGCTTTGGTTCATGGATGTGATTGATTAGCTCTGGAAAAATGTAAAAAATAACTACAAAATAAATGAAAATAAAGTACAAATATAGTGAAAATAAAGTCTTGGTGTTCATGGTTTGAGCGTCTGTGCTGTAACATGCTGTAATTCAAACACAGGATACTATCTACATGTACAATAACTGGAAATTTGTGAAAAGCTCTTGAATCTCTTTATGGTGGCCAACTGACATTATCAACCCAGTTGATAAAACCAAATTATATTGTTATACTTCCCACCAACGCAGCACCACAGTTTCTTTAGAAACTTATCCCCTCTATATAATTCAGGATTTGTTTCACATGGTGCCCAGCAAATTAATATTATTTTTATTTTATTTTATTGTTTTATTTTATCCCACTCCAGCCATAAACATGCTATGACACAAAAATATAGCTTCTGCCTGGAACACCATATCTGACCACAGGCAGACCACCCTATCTGTGGCGTACACTGTAATAGCTGTTTGTTGATTTTCAGGAGACATGATCGGTTTAAATTTTGTTCCACAGGAGATACTACCAACAGCATCTTAGCTTTAAGTTTTCATAAAGTTTCAAGGCAATGTTAATTGAGTCATGTGGGGTGATTTTTTGCCATTCCAACCTGTATGAGCTGTTCTGTGGTAAAGTTACTGGTACTAAAGAGAAAGGGAGACAAGTCCTTCATATAGGTTTCAAAATATGATCTGTAGAAGAGTAAGCAATCAAAGAAATTCTAAACTAGCAGCTCACCTAAAGTTAGCCAATTGGCGCTTCAACCATTGCACTTCAAATTCCCTGATTGCCTGATTTTAAATGAACCACATGTTTAGGGTTCTTTGGTCACTGACACTGCTACCAATCAAATTTTGAAACCTACGTGGAGTACTATAATTTTGCGTTTCTTGGAGAAAATTAGACTAATGAAGCCAACACTCTACCACAACATGGTAGTTGATTAGAGGCCGGTGAAAAAAGGTGAAAGCAATCTCACCAGAGAATAGTCTATACAGGTTGGAACGGCAAAAAACACCACAAATGACTCAATTAGCATTTTCTTAAAACATTATAATTAAGGCATAAAGGTAAAAGATGTCTATAATATCTCCACAATGGAAACGACATTGTCTCAGTTTCCAGACCAGCAACAGGCCTGTGCTCAGAGGGCACTCAGGCAACTAACTTTTGCCTTTGGGTGACCAGTTAAACTTACTTTTTTCATATAAGCTTCAGTGATGGGCACCCTGGATCTCATGGTTTGAAACCTTCGAGCTCCTTGTAATTTTTCTTAGAGCACAGCCTTGAGCAATATTTACACAACACAAACAGAGGGTGGTCTACCTCTGCTCTGCCTACATCTCACTGTATCGACACTGTAATGCTTCTCCCCTTTTCATTTATAACTGCATTTTACGTTATTGTTAGAACTAGTACTATTGGCTGTTAGTTATAAGTATAACACAACACACTGTCACGCCTGATATATCATATTTTAATAAGTATGGCTTGTAGCTTGCTGTAATCATGCTTTATTGTCTTGCAATAGAAGGAGAAAAATGCTAAAAGTGGTGAAGGCAAGGAAATATCAACCAAGAAGAAAAAATAACTGTTAAAAGATTAAAAATTTCACCAGAATTTCAGCTTTCATTTCAGGACATCCTGTCCAGAAATCAATTTTGATGAATTGCAATCCACTTCCATCCTTGTAATCCTGTACTTCTTCCCCAAAATACCTATTCTATCTTGTTCTGTGGAATCTTTTTATCAAACTTATTCGTGTATTTGGTTGCATTTAGCACAATAATATGGAAATTACAACATAAAAATTTCTATAATCAGGCGTGACAGTGTCCCTTTAAAGGTTTTCCAATTATGCTTGTCACAGATACTGCAAGGAACGTTATGTAAATGTATGAAAATGTGCGACACGTGGAAACCATCAATACGAAACGATGGACTTTGACCTTCCAGAATGTTGAAAATAATGACATTGCATACAAAGTTTAATGAAAAGACAGATCTAGACCTACAATAAATTGCGAGGGCTTAGGACTTTCGTCGTAGGTCTTAGTTTACGTTGAGTGTACCATATTTTACCAATAAAAGAGGACCAAGACACGCTCAGTTCAGCATCTTTGCAACACGACGACACTGTCATCATGATCCGTTCGCACGTGTCATTTCTTTCGATTTGTGGATATTTGTACTCACCTATAAGAATGTATCGCTGTTTTAGTGGTTAAAGCTTCCTTCCCGCGTTTGTTTTCGGCACTTTGGATGGTGGAGCGACGTGGCACTGACAGTACTGTAATTGCGTAACTTTCTCCGACGAATGAATCTGAAAGACCTGGGGAACCTGGCGAGAGCCCTGTGCGCTGTTAGTACAACCCTCGTGATCCCATCTGATCCCGAATGAACCACGAAATAATCCCGACCCTGAAACGATACCCTCTCCGTCTACCGGCGACCCCGAAATGCTCCAAGTAATTATGGAATTAACGTGTAGACCATGGGAGCACAAGTTATAAACGTTATTGCTCAAGTGAAGTTGCAAAACACAAATAAACTGCCATTGGTTGTAAAAGGTACCTGAAACCTTTATTGTTGTCCGTAAAGTGTTTACGAGGCGGAATAGTGCGTAATCACAGAGCAGTCCAGCGTTTTTTGGTGACGAATGATCCGCAATGAAAAATGTCAATAGAACACTCGAGCAGTAAGAATCAGCTTGACTACAACGCGAAGCTTCAACTCTCCTTGGCTCCAAGATTGCTCTCAAACTTGTCGAAACGATTGCCCCTTTCGGTCTGTGTCCTTTAGTTTGATCAACAAGCTGAGTACTTTCAGAAAAAACGTTGAAACATAACGACAATCCACAGATTTTTCGTTCGTCCACCAGTGGTGGACAAAGCACGCACTCCATTTCAATGATCAGCGGTTGCCTTGCCAGCGTTGCCACGGAAATGAATACAATTATCCCGTCTGGGGAAGGAAACGAAGCTCTTTTGCGCAGATTGACTTAAACTACAGGCAGGCCACCCATGTTTAGAACTTGATACTTGATATTCAGGATCGGAGTCAGAATCGGAGTTCAGTTCTTGAATAAAGTTTCAAGAAAATGTTAATTGAACCACGCGCGGTGTTTTTAATTTTTATGAATATTATGAATATGCCATCCCGACCTTCTTGTAAGCCGTTTTCTCGCCAGAGAACAGATCGGGAATTAATTTGTCTATAATTGGTGATCAAAAGGTTTTATTTGACTTTGTTAAGTTGAAATCGGCAAAATTGCTCGGTTATTTTTTCGGAGTCGGTTTTAATAATCGTATGCAAATTTCCTTCAAGTTTGTAACTTAGCGCGTCATTGATTTTGTGATTGTTTTTCCCTTGACAGGTAAACAATATAACAGTAAGAAATTCAAAGCCCGTTATTCGCCAACTGTTCACGATCAAGCCGTGACTGTTTTTCTACTCTAGCGATCTCATGTGACCTTACTGGCCGAAAAAATCACACAATGCCAGAATTTGTGATCATTAAACTGGTATAATGGTATACAAACCCAAAAATTGCATTTAAAAAATAACATAAAATAGAAAAAAATAATAAAAGTTAAATTCATGTATCAAAAAGTTTCTACAAATAGCAGGTAACATTGTAAATCAAGCAGCTCAAACAAAAAAGTATGGAATCATAATTTAAAAATATGTTAGTAAAATAAGTTTCACGAAAAATGTAAGCCAGCAAGGGACATGAGAAATGTATTTTGTATTCTACGTAGTCTATAGCGTTACTTTGTGTTTGTGAATATTGTAACTGCGAAAAGAAATAATGAAAAGAAAAAAGTTCGTGACTAAACCTTGTAAGCACGTTGTCATAGGCGTATGGACGGGGGGGGGTGCAGCTCCCCCCCCCCCCCCCCCCAAAGTTTGAGCAACTCAGATTTTTTGAGCAGCAAGCGAAACAAGGCAACTTGGGAGAACGTTTTGGGCAAATGGTTCACCCCCCTGACAAAAAATTGCCCGTACGCTCATGCACTTTGTAGGTTGTCGTCGTGACATACAAGGAGCACGTACTGAAAAATCCGATTAAGTAATTTTGCATTTCATCTGATCACCAGCTTGGTACAGTTTGTCGTTTTTTGGTAGTTTTTTTCCGACTGCTGTTGCCCGAATCCCAAGAACTTTGCCCAAAAGTCATTCTCGAAACTGGGGAGGGGGCGCGCGCTCTGCAGCCCTCCTCGAGTCCCCGCCTCGCATGCCCGTGATGACCTACAATCAGTAGACTTGACTTGAATTAAACTTTGTTTATTTATCGACGGTAGGTAACATAAAAGTAAATCTCGCTTACAAACACGTCGTGTATCATTTATCGATATGTTACCTACCACTACATGTATAAACTTGACTTGAATCAAACATTGTTCATTTATCCACCAGCCACTCGCGTTGACTCTCGCTCATAGATAATTGTCAATTAAAATAATTGCCATTGCGGGGAGAACCAATCAGATTCATCGATTTCCAATGAAAACCACAACTAAGTTTGTACTAAAATCACTTTCCCCTAACATTTTTATACGTGACCTAGCTATTATTTTTAGGTACTACACGGTGGAGTGTAAGAGCACCAATTGGCATGGTCGCGTGACTAGCTGATGCACGTGTCGGTCGTGTTCTATAGGCCCTCTCCACAGTTTATTTTGCAGAAGCATACATTTTAATTCAATTTTCGCCTTCCGTTCACGGTGATCCGGCGTTTTCTATCACCGTAGAAAAAGAGCTCTCTAGAGTGGATACTTTGGCTCTTACTCAATGTACAGTACTCAAATGCAGTCACATTGTTTTACCTCTGTTAGTGATTCTTTGTAGTTTGGGTCAGCATTGTTTCTCGTCACTTGTTCTTTTTTTGTTTTACGTCATCTGTGTCTGGTACACGAAGAAGGAGCCATGCGGAGACATCGATGGAAGTTGTTTTGCTTTCAATAGTAAAACTATTTACAACACAGATATTATTATCGATCAATCAACATGTTACAGGCATCATGTGTCGCTGTACTTGACTTCGAGCAGTCTCCCCTTCGCTCTAGGTACGGGCGCGTTACCGCGAGTTACAAGTAAGTAAAGCCTCCCAAACTGGCTCCTAGCCGCCGCCGCTTAATTCAAATTTCTGTGGCATGAAGCGACTAGGAGTATTTCTACTACTCCTGGATGCAGGGGCAAATCTGGGGAGGGGACCGGAGATCCACGGGTCCACGTATTCGGCGTCGCACATAACTCCCCCTGAATTTTCCAAAACCGAGCACTCCCTTTATTAGCTCAAGGTCTGGATCCGCCACTGGGATGGGATGCTAGTCCATCGCAGGTTATACTTCCCAGCATTCTGTCAGATTGACTCAAAAATTCACTGGTTCCCATTTAAACTCCAGGGGGGTGGAGAGAGGCAACGTGAGAGTGTCTTGCCCAAGGATATAACGCAGTGACCCCAGCGCACTAACCAACAGGCCCCCGCACGTCCCACGCGAGTTACAAGTAGCACTTCCGAAAGCACCTCCTGAACTTGTTTCTCGAAGGAGAGTGATTACTTGGGCCACGTACGAGATGACGTCATCGGCTACACGCAGGCTAAGTTTGCTCTACGAAGCTGACGTAGGCGAAAATAGTGAATGATCGAGTGCGACACACGAGCGGCCAATCCGGGGCTACTTTCGTGTTCGTCCGCACTGACTTTAGTCTCCTTCGCAGCCGTTATTAGGATGGTCACGCAATGCTCCTCCCCACTAGTGGGGAGCAGCATTACGTGACGACCCTAGTAACGGCTGCGAAGGAGACTGCATAGGGCAAGCTCTCAGTCTACTCTCAAACTCAGTAGCTGCCACCCTAGTCTGTTAGAAGCTGTAATAAGATACGAGTGAAAGTCTACGCCAATCCGCCGTATACCTCCAATTTCTGTAAACGTAGCTAGGACTCTCGAAATTTGTACTTGAAAAGAAAAAGCCCGCTCCGTCCCAACCTCCCCCCATTTACAAAGTGGAATTGCCATTAATGTCGTAAAGTCACAATGATTTCTTCGTTTCTTTTGCTTCTCCCTTTTCTGCAAATCCAAAGACAATAGAATTCACAAAACGCAACACAAGTTTTGTCACCCAAACAGAGATGCTACCCTTGCAGTCAACAAACATTTCTGGGGTCCAATTTACCCATATCTTTTCAGCCTGTATCATTTTGAAGCCCACTTCCTCGATCCGAGACAGCGTTTCCCGGTCACAACGGCATTGATTACACAAGGTGGGCCAAATAAGTGACTTTGAGACAAGTTTCTGAAAGAGGTATTGTAAAGTCCATGGTTTTCCTGTTGGAAAGAAGAGAAAAGAAAGTACCTAGTATGTAGCTCACGTGGCAGCAATTGCTTTCAGGTTTTTTGTAACATCTACTTAGGTAACCAAGAGCATTACTACGTACTCCGGATGGGAAGTTGGCTGGAGAATCACAGCTTACCAGCAATCTGCCAGGTTGCGCCGACACTGCAATTTGCTGGTTAAAGGACCATAGTCAACAACGACCTGAAATCTGTGAAATCCGCCATTTTAAATGACATCAAAATTCTAAAATTTGTTTATTTTGTGAAGTTGCAAGTTGTGTTACTGGAAGCACGGCAATCTCTTTCGCTTAAGGTGATTCCTCAGAAATAAAAGTTGTCGAACGATTTTTTTGAAACTTTCCCTGAGTGTTCCCTTCCAAGCACTGTTTCGAAAAATACCATAAAAAAGGTAGGTCACTGTGCTCACAAAAGAGATAAGACGGGTCAATCTAGACCCATTTATGCTAATCACGCGTGCTATTTTATCGTTTCACGGTACATTTTGCGGTAGCTAAACGGAAAGATTATTAACGGAATACTTGGCAAAAAAACTTGATAGCTAACAAGACTCGATTATGGTCAAGAATAATGCAACATATAACCAGACAAGTTAAAACGATACCGACTCAAAACATCCCTCGAGTCGTTGTTCCCAGTGCTATATTAAATTGGCATCCTCGAGTAATTGTTTTCCGAGAGGTTTAAACTATATCTTGTTTTCCTTCCAAAAAATTTCTCTTTTTATTTTGTGATCATTGTTACATCAAAATTCTGCAATAAAAAACATAGGCCACCGTGCTTATTTACGTGAATAACGACGATTCACCTCGCTCGTGAGCAAATCCGCATAGAAAAAGCCGCTATATTGTTCATGTGCGAGCACCAATCGCACGTAAAATTCACCTGAACACTCTCGCCTAAAACAATACACACTACTACGAGGCTCTGGGAAATAAACTCCACAAACTATATAGTTTATTCCCCAAAACCTCGAGCTGAGGTCTATTTTTTTAGGCTGAATTTTAAAAGATCGAAATTGGTCTATTATAAAAACAAAATCCTGTATATAACAATCGTCATCGTCGTTGTCATAATCATCGTCATCGTCATCGTCATCGTCATCATCATCGTCATCATCATCATGAGCTTACTAACCTGCTACATGTTCAAGAAAGTAAAATCGTCCACCCTGAAAAAAGGCATTAGCAATAGCTCGTCAGAAATAAAAATTACGTGCAGTGCAAATGGAGGAAAAAATTCTTGCACGGCTCTAAGAAAGAAAAAAATGTTACAAAGGGAAAAATTTATCCTGCAGAGCACTGGGAAGGAAAAAATATCTTGCCCACCAGGTTTCTAGAAAAACGTTTCTTGCTGACCAGAAATCATCCCCCCCACCCCCTCAAAAATTAAATGGTCAGCCCCTTAGTCTGTCGCTATAGTCGGGTGTGATCCCATCGTAAGTCTCGTTTTTCCGTTGCGTCTTTTCCTTTAAACTTCATCGCTATCTGCCATATTAGTGTTTTACCATGCCCAACACCCCTCGCGTCACTCGCGGCAGTCTGAATTTATTGGATCAGCCATCGTCACACCTCAACACCACAGAAGACAAACCATTGTTTACCTCAGAATCTAAAGCCTAGCTAAGAGAAGAATTTTGTCGAATTTTGCGCAGGTGTTATCGTTAAACAGCTTGTTATCGTTAAAGCATCTTCGTCAATCATTTCTTATGAGCTCATAATACTTGCGTCGACTGACCAATGGTCCCGGGGGGCGGGGGGGGGGGTTACTCCCTTAACTTTTGCATAGGTGTGTGCCGCGAAGGTTCTTTGATACCCTATATATTTAAGGACCAAACCCGAAAAATGACACCCTTTTCAAGGAAAAAAGAAAAAACTAAGATAGGTGTACACGGGTCAACCTTCTGTCGTTTCGTAACGTTTTCAGTTTGACAGACCGTTTCTTTTTGCAAAATAGCCAAATAATACAATTTAGGTCACGCCGTGAAGAATGCCAAAAGAAGCAAAAATCACTCGAAAAACCATACCCTATCCCGCGGCACATACATTTTTAAGGTTTAAAATTACGCTTAAAGATTATCTTTATGTATGAAAATCATGATACAGTGACGTCTTAACTTTTACCGCTGCTTTTACGTTCACAAGGAGAAGCTTTTGATTTTTCGTCGTGCATGTGCATAAATTCACACAGCAGAAACATTTTTCCCTCTGGACCCCAAAATATTTCATTACCCAAAGAGCCAAAAATCATCATACGCCACTGATCAAAACTTAGTACACCTCTGTTTAAGCCAAAAGCACAATGCATCGTCCTCGCCCGAACTTCCTAACCTTCGGTTTAATATTACTATACTTATTAACCTGATTATCAGAAGTCCGAGGCGCGAGGGCGATCGATCGCGGCTCAATTTGGCTCCCTCTGAGCCGGGTATTTTGCGAGTTGTGGAGTTGCGAGTTGCAGTTGCGAGTTCCGCGACTTGCATTCTTTCCACACCAGTGATTTTATATAAGATCGATAATTTGTAGTTTTGGTTACAATCGAAGACAACAAATACGGTACTTACAGGTATCAAAACTCTTTCCACTTCTCGTAAGGTTTTTCTTGTTTGACCGTCAGCAATGGAGCACAGCACCATCGTGCAAACAGAATTGTCCGCGACGTCAAGTTTCTCGGCTGAAGCAACAACGAACCTCTTCAAGCGGATTATACCGCCAGCTTTCTCCAAGTTCGCCTTGAGAAGTTTCTCCACATGAGGATTGCAGTCAACAGCTATCACTGAGGTACCGTCAAGGTAATAACCAAAATTCTCCCCTGCGCCAATGCCAATTTCCAAAACATCGCCTTTCACTGTTTTCAGGTGTTTATTCAAATCAGCGAAGAGCTTTTCTTTCAAGGGGGCGAACACCTTGCGAGTTGCTGCCGCAAATATGGCTTCCCCTTCTGCAAACGATCTTTTATACCAACTGGAAGATATCAAAATCTGTCTGCCTTTTGCTAAGATAATTGCAACGATCGCCACAAAAAACAACGCGACGCCCATTGTGGATAAGCCCGCCATTTTGCAGCCACGAGACCAGTGGAAGTCACGCAAGTGTCTCCCGGGGGTACACAGTATGATTTTTTTCGGGCCCGCGGTCCCATAGGGTCCCGGGGGTGGGGTGTACTCCATCAAATTTTATTCGAGGAAGAAACAGAAACTAAGAAAGGGGTAAACGTACGAGTCAACTTTTTGTTGTTCCGTAACGTTTTCAGTTAAGAGACCGTTTCTTTTTCGTTTAGCGTGTTATTTACGCACTAGCCAACTAATACAATTTAGGTACCCTATCCAAGCATAATACCGTGAAGAATGCCAAAAGAAGCGAAAATGATACCCTATTAGGGAACGAGAACCTCGCAAAACCATACCCTATCCTGCGGCACATACCTATATACCCCATATATGGGAGTATCCCGCCGTATAGGGTATTATTTTTGCCCCTGGTGTGATCTTTAGATAGGGTATCTAAATTGTATCGCCTAAATTGCATTGCATAAACGACCGGCAAGCTATGACCGGAAATCGGTGACTTAATAATTAGGACCGGAAGAGACATTTGTATCTGTTGTTTTTATTAAGTGATTATCTTGATTGACAGTTGTAATCGGAGAGAGTTGTTTTTTTGATCATGGCACAATGTAAATCGAATAGGAAAATATCAAGGAGTGGACATCGACATTAAAGAGGCTAAAATACATATTCGTGGTGTGGAATCAGTGGAATCAATCGTGAGAGAGTGAGTGAGAGTGTACCGCGCACATTTTCGGTACATTTGTGGTGCCGGGACCAGGATCGGAACTGTTATCGAGGAAACATTTGTGTACAACAACACGAGGCAAGCAAACATGAGTGATCCGGAGACCGAGGGCCCAAGCGAAGACGAACAGCGCCTGGAAAAGGACATAGACAAGGAAATCAACAAACTAAAATACTTTTTGGAGGAAACAGATGAAATGATTCAAGTTGGAGATTACATAGAGATGGAAATCGCCGACAAAAGGGCAGGAAAACTCATCGCCAAGTTATCGGATCTTGTTGCGCAAACAGAGGAATTGAAAATTGATCGTGGTTTGTCATCTCGCTCGGTGAGACAGTGGAAAAAAGAGGTCAGATCCAAGTACGCTGTATTGGTTGAGGACAAGGAAAAGCTTGCAAGAGCTTTAAAGAACAAACAGGAACAACAAAGCGAGGAAAGCGAACGGCGGAAAGAAGACACAAGGCGTGAACAACAAATGGAAGACGAACGGCGATTGATCGAGTTTCGCGAACGACAACAGGAATACGAGCGGCAGTGTTTACAAGAGAAACTCGAGGCGGAGTTGGATATGGCAAAGAAAAAGCTGGAAATCGAAACAAACGCCCGTGCTACAAGCGCTAAACTACCGAAATTAAAGATTACGCCATTCAAGGGAACGCCCACCGACTGGGTGCGGTTTGAAAATATGTTCGTCACGCAAGTCCATGTGAAACCGATAAGTCCAGAAGAAAAATTCGGCTATCTTTTGGAGATGGTTACCCCTGCAGTGCGTGGGAAAATCGGAAATCTCAAACCCAGCGAGATCGGGTACAAAATAGCATGGGAACGATTGAAGACCGAGTATGGTCAAAACAAGCTAGTGGTTAATGCACACGTACAAGAAATCGTCAATCTTCCAAGCGTAAGAGGAACCCACTTTACAAGAATTCAAGAATTTTATGAAAATCTCAGCAGAAATTATGACGCGTTGATAACGATGGGAGAGACAGAAATGTTGCAAGGTTTTGTTATCTCTACGCTTAACAAGCTACCCCACGTGAAGCCTGACTTGGTACGGACTGACGACAACTGGGAAAGCTGGAGAATGGAGCATCTGATAAACAACCTACAGGGGTGGCTGAAAAGGAACAGAATGGAAGAACAGCCAGGAACCGTCCGAGACAACAACAAGAGAGAGAGACTTTGGTATGCTGCAGAAGGAGAGGAGAACCAGCAATCAGATCAAACGAAATCCACACCCGTCTGCTTCTACTGCAAAAAGGGCCACTGGGGAGACCGTTGTGAAACGTACAAGACACTGGAGAGCAGGAGGAAGTTTCTAACGGATAACCGATTGTGCTACAACTGTGGAAGAGGAGGACACATTGGCCATCATTGCCGAAGCCGTGGCTGTTTCAAGTGCAAAGGGAGACACCACACTAGCATCTGCGACAGAAACGAGAATCCTGTACTCACCGTGTACACGCCATCCGCCGAGGAGACACTCCCAGCTATTATCCCCGTTAAGATCAATGGAACCACACTATGGGCGTACCTTGACACAGGATCCGGCAGGAACTTCATCTCAGCAGAAGCAATCAAAAGGCTTAAGCTAAACCCAGTACGTCATGAAACTCGGCAAATTGTAACGTTAAGCGGAACACAGAAACAGTGCATGCCTATCTTCGACCTAACCATGGATTCAGTGGATGGACAGGCGAGAGAACGGATCGAAGTCACTGGAGCTAAGATGGCAGACTTCACGACTATCAGAAGAACAGACCTAAGCACCCTGAAATGGAAGTACGAGCACACAAAGGACAAACGATTCTACAAGAGCACGGGAGATGACTACACAATCCATGTGATCCTGGGAGACAGTACGTACTGCCGAATCAAGACAGAAGAGGTGTTTAAGGGGAAACCTGGGGAGCCGATAGTCGAAGGGACGACCTTTGGGTGGGTCGTTCATGGCGGTGATCGTGCAACAGACGGATGCCTGTACACAAGAGAAGTGAGCGACTATGAACAGTTGTATAGCCTGGACGTGTTAGGAGTGGAAGACCGGGGAGAGAGCTCTCAGCTGGACGTACACAAAGAATTCATAGAGAACATTTCCAGAAAAGAAGATGGGAGGTACGAAGTGAATGTTCCTTGGATACCAGGACGGAAATTAGCAGAGACCAATGAAGTACAGAGCAGACAACGCCTACAAAGAGTGGAGAGGAAGCTGGAGCAGAACACGAAGCTTAAAGAAGAGTACGAGAAGATCATAGCGACCCAGGAAGAAACCGGAGTTATTGAAAAGGTTCCTGAGCTTCCAACAGGGGAGCGCGTGTTCTACATGCCACACAAACCAGTAATAAGAGAGGATGCGGCTACAACAAAGGTCAGAATGGTGTTCGATGCAAGCGCCAAACCACACTATCTCGCGAACAGTATCAATGACTGCATGTACAGAGGACCGCCCTTACAGCCTCTCATGTGGGACATACTGATTAGAGCGCGAATGTCGAAAGATATCCTACTCGGGGACATAGAAAAGGCGTTTCTACAAGTTGGAATAAAGGAAGAAGACAGGGATGCATTCCGCTTCCTTTTCAAGAAAGATGGACGAGAAGAACACTACCGGTTCACGCGAGTACCTTTCGGAGCAGAGGCAAGCCCATTCATACTAGGAGCCACCCTTCATCATCACTGCAGCGTACAAACAGAAGAGTTTAAAGAAACAGTTCAAGCGCTACGAGAAAACACCTATGTGGACAACCTTATGAAAACTGGTCACGGGTCAGAAGAGTTGGACAAATTCAAGTCGGAAGCCACCCAGATATTGGAAGAGGCAAGATTTCCAGTACACAAATGGGAGTCCAACCTTCAAGAACTAGAGAGTGACGGGATGGCCAATCCAAGCAAAATACTAGGACTCGGATGGGACAAACAAAACGACACCATAGAAGTTACCATGCGACAACATGCTGAAGAAGAACACGTTACCAAGAAAACGATTCTCAGCCATTTGGGCAGCATTTACGACCCTCTTGGCATATTGTCACCGACTACTGTGGAGGGGAAGCGGATCTACAGAGAAGCGTGTGACGAAAAGAACGGATGGAATGGAAAGATTTCAGAACCCCTAGAGAAACAGTGGACCAAGTGGGCGAAACAGTTAAAGAGCGTGACGGTGCCAAGAAGCATCATGAGGAACGTACCGAAGGCCAAAACAGTACACATTCACATATTCGCTGATGCAAGCAATCTGGCCTGTTGTGCTGCCGCAATAGCAGTCGTAGAACACAGTGCAGGCATGGTCAAGGGCCTTCTTACATCGAAATCAAGAATCTCCAAGCGAGACACTACCATAGCAAGATTGGAACTGATCAGTGGTCAAATGGCGGCGAACTTGGCAAAGAATGTCCACAATGCCCTGCGAGGATGGCCACTGTCAGACATCACGATCTGGATGGACAGCATGGTGGCCTTGTACTGGATCTTAAATCCCGGAAAGTCCTGGAAGGTGTTCGTCGAAAACAGAGTGCGGAAAATGGCCCAGATAACGGAAGAAATCGAAATCCAATGGAAGTATTGCCCCACAGAACGAAACCTCGCTGATCTGGGAAGTAGAGGCGCACCCCTGACCAAGATGGAAGAGAACGAATGGTATGAAGGACCGAGCTGGCTACTGACAAGGGAGGACTGGCCACCCCAGCCAATCCTTAATTGCACACCTAAGACACAAGAGGAAGAGAGGCCACTGAAGGATATTGTGGCGTACACAAGGGAGGAAGTGCCAGCCAAGACCAAGGAACAGGAAGCAGGCAGCACAGAAGACCAAGAGACAGATGAGTGGGGCGAACTACTCTCGCGAAACACGTATTGGAAAACACTGCGGATCACTGCCTGGGCGCTGAGGTTCAACACCAACTGCCGCGCCAAATCAAAGAAAGGGAAGAAGATGTCAGGCCCATTGGGTACCGAAGAACTCGCAGAAGCCAAACGACGCTGGGTGGAAAGAGCACAAAGAGGGATACCAGACGACTTGAAGAGGCCTGGGTGGGAGTTAGTCAGAGATAAGGAGACGAACCTCCTCAAATGCAATGGGAGAATCCAAGGATACCATCCAGTCTACCTAGAAGATACACAGTTGACTCGAAAGCTTATCCAGCACGTTCATACCCAAATACAGCACTTGGGTGTGGCCAACACAATGGCGACCTTGAGGGAAGAATGGTGGATACCTCGACTCCGCACCCTGGTGAAGAAGGAAATTCGCGACTGCAACGTGTGCAAGGTGTTCGCCACCAAACCGTACGGAGCGCCAACTACTTCCGCCCTTCCGGAGTTTCGTACTAATGTCAGTCGCCCTTTCCAGTACGTGGGTGTAGACTTTGCCGGACCGCTGAAATGCAAAGAAGGAAAGACGAAGGAGGAGAAGGCATATGTACTTATCTTCACATGTGCCACATCGAGAGCAGTTCACCTGGAACTTACCAAAAGCCAGACAGCCGAAGAATTCCAAAGGAAGCTAAACGCCTTCATAACAAGACGAACAAGACCTGAGCGCATCATTTCAGACAACGCTGCGACATTCAAGACAACGGCAACATGGATCAAAAGGATTCGCAAAAGTGAGAAGTTGCAAGATTTCCTTGCACAGCAAGAGATTACATGGCAGTTCAACCTCTCCAAGTCTCCATGGTGGGGAGGCATGTACGAAAGGCTCATCAAGGAAGTCAAGAAGACGGCGTACAAAACGCTAGGAAACACACACCTTACCTTTCAACAACTTGAAGTGGTGATCATGGACATCGAGAAGCATCTCAACAATCGACCCCTGACGTACGTTGAATGTGATGAGGGCCAACCACAAACCTTGACGCCAAACACACTCATGTGGGGCCAAAACGCTTATGACTTGGAGGATATTGAGATTGAAGAGGAGGAAGTCACCAAGCTATACCGACGCCTGAAGAATGCCAGAGAACACGCATGGAACCGGTGGCAGAAGGAGTATATCCACAGTTTGATGGAAGCGCACAGAGTGAACAGAAAGGACAAGCAACAAGTACCTGAGATTGGAGAGATAGTACTAGTGGTAGGAGAGAGCAGAAACCGAGGCGAGTGGAAGAAAGGAAAAGTGATCCAACTAGTCAAGGGGAGAGATGGTGTTGTGAGGGGAGTTGTCTTACTTCACCACGGGAACAGAATCCGACGCCCACTTCAACTCGTGTGCCCCCTTGAAATAAGGAGCTGCAGCAAGGAACCGGCAGAGGAAGACGAAAGTGAGAACCAAGAGCCAATCAGGAGTGTACCAAAGAGGAAAGCAGCTGACGACGCGAGAGCGAAAATCAAGCTCATTGCAGACAGCGATTCTACACTTGATTGAACTTTGCGTTCTGAGTAGTAAAAATTAAGAACGTTAATTTTTAGGGGAGTGTGACCGGAAATCGGTGACTTAATAATTAGGACCGGAAGAGACATTTGTATCTGTTGTTTTTATTAAGTGATTATCTTGATTGACAGTTGTAATCGGAGAGAGTTGTTTTTTTGATCATGGCACAATGTAAATCGAATAGGAAAATATCAAGGAGTGGACATCGACATTAAAGAGGCTAAAATACATATTCGTGGTGTGGAATCAGTGGAATCAATCGTGAGAGAGTGAGTGAGAGTGTACCGCGCACATTTTCGGTACAAGCTAGACGAAATAGTAAAAACAAGGTAGACTGATCCCCACGGCAAGAAGAAGAGATTGAAACAGAAATAAAATCACATGAACATAAGTAGATTATATTTGCCCGATATTTCGATTTGCAAAACATACCTTCTACTGGAGCTTAAATACAAAATGACCGTTACATATATGAGCTTTGAAATATAAGCTATTATAGGTTAAAAGAGATGGGGGCAAGAGAATTTTCGTGACGCCGTGATCCCTTTTTTTTTTTTTTGCTCTGTGAATCGTGATTTGATGAAAATCTGTTCCGTGTATCGTGATTGAAGTGTATAGGAAAGATATTTGTCTACAAACATTGTTTTTGTTATTTAAATAGCCAACAAGTTAAACAAAAGAGCTCTTTGTTTCACTAGCCAATAGTTTTCTGGTTGGCACATTAATGACAATGGGTGACGTCACTGATATCTGCCCTATTCAGTGAGGCATGAAATGCAAAAGTCCTTGGCTGTGCCTTGTGAATAGAAAAGAAATAATCGTGAATGTCTAAAGTTAAGTTCGTAGCTGAATTTGACTGCATTGTGATCAGATTTTTCCGTGACCTTAGTGAATTTTTCGCGATTCGTGAAATCGAAACTTCGTGACAAGACCCCCCCCCCCCCTTGCCCCCCCACCCTCTTAAAAATGCGTTAAACCACAGGATCAAAGTAAGGTTGACCCGTTTATGTCGAGTTCATGCCTTGCCTGAGTCCCGTTTCATTTATAAACTAAATAGGGTCAGGGTTTAATATGCCAAATATGTCAAAGCGGAATAAACAGCAGAATTGTGATTTGATTTCGTCATGTGAGCGTGACATCGATAATGATTTGTTTGTCACGTATTAAACTAATCGGTTAGAAAGCGTGTTGTTGTTGTTTTTTTTTCATTGTCCAGTGTCTGGGCAATAAAATTCAAAGATACATAAAAGTCCAGATGCTACTTTTCTCACAATGTGCAAAATTAAGTGGTGCCATTTAGCGTGACTGATCAGGGTCCCCTATATGCTTTTGCAAAATCGAATCACGTGAATATCTGGCCTTTTCACGCGTCACGAATAACAACCAAAATCATAGCGATTCCTGTTTGGACTGCCCGGAACGCATAAAACCGAGGAAATTAGATTATAGCGTTACATTTCATGTAAGATCGTACACGCTACAAAATGCCTGGCACTTCATCTTTTCAAAATCCAACTCAGAGCTGGAATTTACTTCACTCATGAAGTCACCGTACGCAAAACATTACAATTCGCGAATCATGTTCACAAGTCAAAAATTGCGTTCACGTGCACATTAAAAGTGACTAAAATTGGGAATCACGAAAACAAATATCGAAAGAAAGTTGATAATTTCTGTAAAAGTAAATTCTACATTTGGGGCGGAGGAGGTACACATGCAAACTTTTCGCGGGGTAGGCGCACAACACTCAGTGCTTACGTTTTGGCTAACTATAGCTACAAATATAACCCGTTTAAAATAGCTATAAATCAACCCGGCCCATTTAACCACACCAAGAACACAGAAACAAACGACTGAAGCGAGGCAAGTTATTTTTATTCAAACATTCGATCGTATTTCCGCGTATTTTCTAGTTTCTAGTTTCTCCCCATGTAAAACCTTATTTTTCAGCTGTTGAATAACTCGATTCTTAACGTATTTTGGACGCTGACCGAGTTTGGGCTTCCTGTGACAGGACATGGTCTTCTGAAAAAAAGAGGAATTTGATTCATCACGCATGCAGCAAATATCTTAATATTGCCTTGGAAAATTAAAGCAGTAGCAGATTCACTAATCAAGTCCTTTTCTTATTTAATTGTTCTTTTTCTGCAAAGCCAACGAGAATCAGATCACAAAAATACAAAATCATTTGTGGATACCAAATCGAGAAGCGACTCGCACACCCAGAAAACATTTCTGGATTCCAATTTGCCCATGTCTTTTCAAAATGTACCACTTTGAAGCCGCCATTCTCTATATAAGGCAGGGTTCTTCGGTCACAGTGGCATCCGTTAAACATGGAGGGCCACAGCAGCGATTTGGACACAAGATGTTGGAGGAAGTATCGTACAGTCCACGGATTTGCTATCACAAAAGAAGACAAGACAAGGCAATTAATAGCGCGATGGAAAACTTTAACAGGGTTCATAGAAAATTATTATTATATATTCTAATTCATAATAACTGAGGAACATCACTTCTAAAATTTAAAGCGATAAAGTAAAACACGAACAGTGTGACAAACAATTTCTGCGGGAATTCAATTTTAAAGGGCCCCAGTCAGCCTCCGCCATTTTCGATGCCATCGAAATAATGGAAATTGTATGGTGAAGCACAGTCTCATTGCATTGCTGTACGTTATGTTTCTGGAAGTGTTTAAAATTACTTTTAGCAAGTTTCTCAGCAATACCTTTTGTTTTTGTTTTTTTTAACTAGGGCTCTGCTAGTCCACTAGCAAAGTGACGCCAGTGACAATTTTTCCTACTAGCAAATTGGCGAGCGAACTAACAAGTTCTTTTTTTAAAAAATTAAAATTCGCATTGATACTTTTGAAGTAATGAGCTGAAAAGTCAAACAAAACAGTTTGTTCATACTTTCTTTCGAATTTCTTGACATGAAGCTCAATTCGAACAGCTTTTCTGAAATCTTTTGGAGACAGGTATGACAACTGACAACTCAATATTTTATGGAGAATTTGTCATAATCGATTGAACACAGCCTTTACAAAATACAGCAAATGTATGAGATCAAAAAGCATGTCGTAAGTGGCTTAATGTCACGCAACCTCGTTCCCTTCCCGCCCTCAAGGAGAGAGACCCTGGGAATGAGGTTGAACGTCACGCTCCCTCAAGCAGTCCGGATTGTCTGCCTATGGGGAAACTCTGAGACGGAGTAATACCCCATCCATGGAGTGGGTGGGGAGGGCCAGGGTAGAAATATGCATAGTCGTTTTCTGCTCTTATGGACACTAGGCATAGGCTTTTGCACGTATGTGCCACACAATATGCCGGGACCTGACATTACAGGCTTGCTTTAACATATGATTAATGTCAAGGTAAGAAAACACAAATATGCACATGTTTTCCATTGAAATGAACATACAAAAAACAGGTTGAATGTTATCAAACTAACCTGCTACATGCTCCATCAAATAAAATCTGCCACCCTGAGACAAATAAGATATATTTAATAATAATTACAAGCCATGGTATATGAGCTCATATACCAGTACCCACATCGGCAAGAAAAGCCAGGAAGCTCAAATACCGGTACAGCAATTCTTGGGGTGTTTTTTAATAAAACAATTATTCTGCTTGCACTTGTTGGTGTGGTATGCATGCTCATGCTCATATGTATATTTATAACCCAACAGGTGTTCTGTTAGATGGACAAAGAGCATGAAAGGGTAAAACATCAGACAACAGATATTAGACTGATATGATATCCATTGCTATAGTTTATAGAGGATTGCAAAACAAATTAACAAAGTCACTTTTTCACATTGAACCTTTAAATCAAATCAAAGCATTAAAAAAATCACAAACCCATCACCCACCATATTTATTATCTGTAAACAGGCTAACTGGGGGGCGTTTTGGCTAACCAGAGCCACATTCTGGCTAACCGCATGTAATAGGAGTACTACTTGGGCCACCCGAAGTCTATAGGTCTGCAGTCTGCATTTGCTCTGCAGCTGGGAGGGGTGGGGGGATGGGCACAACATCTCATACATTAGTACTTCATTGCCCACATCATGGGATAATAATCAAAATATGCCAATGAAAACATGGTGATCACAATTTTCAGATGCACTGTAAATCATATTACAGTAATCTGCATTTCAGTTCTGAAAAGTAATGCAAAATCACCAAATTATGTTTTTTTCTTTTTGTATGAACTGTTTTGAGCATGAACTTTGATGCTGAAGCATGCCTTTTCAGCACAGAAAGTTCAGACCACTTTCTAAAGACGCACTGAATGCATCTTGTCAGTGAGATTCTGTAGAAAAATAAAAATTAATAATACGTGGTCGGCAGGCGAGACACACAGCACAATCACAGATTTACAACTCACTGAACAGTTCAGTGAAGCAAAACCCTTAACTGCAGAATTATGGTTTAACCTGTGCCAATAAATGCAGTTAAAGAGCTGTGGCCACAGAATATTATTTATTTATTTTTATCACCCAGTTGCCAAACTTTGTCTGGCAAAGATGTCTGCCAAGATGCAACAGAAGTACTTATTGTCTCCACCAATCAGAATTTTGCAGCCACCAGCAACAGCAGAAATTAGCAAAGATGTTTTTTTCTATAGTGCAGGCATCCTTTTCCCCTCTCCTACGCCCCTTCCTTTTCATGCCTGCGACACAGGTCTTAAAACTCTTTTTACTTCTTGAATGCCCTTCCCTGTTTGATCCTCGGTGAGGGAACACCAACGTTTTGGACAAACAACAGCAGCAACAGAACATAATTTCCCCACCCCACTGCAATCAACCAGCCCAGCCCCTCCCTCCCGAAACAAAATGAACCTATCAACATACTCACAGGCATCAGAACTCGTTTTACTTCTTGAATGGTCTTCCTTGTTTGATCCCCAGTGAGGGAACATAACAGTTTTGTACAAACAACAGCAGAAACAGAACTGTCCTCGACGCCAACTTTCCCTGTACAACTCATGTCCTCGCAAGACGCTGCAACAAACTTCTTCAAGTGGACTCTATTTCCATCTTTCTCCAAGTTTGCCTTGATGAGTTCTTCCACGTGTGGATTTGGATCAACAGCTATAAGCGAAGTACCTTGCGGATAATAATCGAAGTTTGCCCCTGAGCCAATACCTATTTCCAAAACATCGCCGTTCACTATTTTTAGGTGCTTGTCAAGATCATCAAAGAGCTTTCGTTTCAAGGGATCGAAGACTCCCTTCGCGACGTTTACCCAGTTGTCTTGTGATTTTGCAAACGACTTTTTGTACCAACTGGTAGATATGACAACCTGTATGACCTTTGCTAAAATCACAGCAACTACAAACCCTACAATCAAAACACCCGTGCCCGTGGAAGCCATTTTGTGAATCATTGGGCCATTTCATTCAGTATCTGCACCACAGGTCCCCCAGGTATAGCCTGCGTTGCAGCCGGCGGTGCCACAAAAACCTCTGCGCAACGGCTTCCAAAAGCTTGTTTCAATCGCAAAGAACTGTGTAGACTTGCCTACAAGTCGAGCTCTCAGAGCGAAAACTCAGAGTGAAAGCGAGCGTGAGGCGCGAGAGCTCGACGTTCGTACCGCTACTGCCAAACCAGAAATGAGAAGCGAACGACTTTTTCTAAGATCTGGTCTAAGATCTGTGTCTTCATTTGTGATTGGCTAGTTTCCTAACGCTTTTGTTCCATACAATCTCTAAATAGTACAAGAATCGTGACCAATTTTTAATTGCACACTATTCTTCTAATGCGGTAGGGCGCTCAAAAACTGTACTTGATCTTGTCGTGCTGTGACTTTCGTACATTAATACGCGACAGGAATATTTGCGACACAATCTCCGTTCTCCGCGAGATGTATACGTAACACTGACCCTCAGTCCATGGACTACCCCTTTGGACTACCTAACTGGACTACCCAAATGGACTACCCTAAAATGGACTACCCTAAAATGGACTACCCAAATGGACTACCCTAAAATGGACTACCCAAATGGACTACCCAAATGGACTACCCAAATGGACTACCCTAAAATGGACTACCCAAATGGACTACCCAAATGGACTACCCTAATGGACTACCCAAATGGACTACCCAAATGGACTACCCAAATGGACTACCCTAAAATGGACTACCACTTTGGGCTACCCAAATGGACTACCCTAAAATGGACTACCCCTAAAAACTCTTGAAAAATGATTTTAAAGGTAGTCCATATTAGGGTAGTCCATTTGAAAATGGACTATGAAAATGAACTACCTTTAAAAACGTTTTTCAAGAGTTTTTAGGGGTAGTCCATTTTAGGGTAGTCCATTTGGGTAGTCCATGGACTGGGGGTCAGTTTTATGTCTACATCCGTTCTCCGCACTTAAAGGTCTTGGTAAGAGATCATGGGACTCGTGGCTAGAATTTTAAGGTAAACATTTCTGTCATTTTTTACGCCCAGCGACTATGTTTTTGGCGGGTAACGGCCAACCCTAAGACCCTCTATTCAATATCACAAACGCCTGTCACAGAGGTGTAAGTTTTCGGGCCTAACTCTTCCCCAGTCAACAACAACAACGATTCTTTATTCCCTCACAACAGTTACAGAACAAGTTTACATTTACCTTTAAGTTTGCATAGCCAAATTTAGATGTTTAAGTTTGAGTTTAGGGGCCAGGGAACCGTTTGGTTTTCTAGTTGGCCCCCATGTTCAGGCCGTTGATCGAGGAACCAGAATAGGTGAAAAATGAAGCAAAAAGAACAAATATATGACTCTGATGATGACTTCCGCTCAGGTTATCGAACGTCAGTCACTGTCACCAACAACAGCCCTTATCAGGACTACCCTCACCGGGATGATCAAACTACACGATCGCAGGTTAGATCGACTGTTACCCAGGGTTCAAATCATTTACTGTGGTTGGACAGCAAAGCTAGGGCATTGGCTCTGCTGGGATGTTCCAGAAGTCTTCTCTGTATCTTATCTCCTTTATTCTCAGCACATAATCTAACAAAACTTTACAACTCGAAAGACTACCAATTGTATAGCTAAAACGAAGACATGTTTGGATATGCAATTTCAGTGACATTATTTGGAATGAAAGATGTTGAGACCTACTTGTGAAAGTGAGCGTAAACGAAACTACACAAGCAACCAACGCAAAGAGCAAATGTCCAATAGTGAACTCCGAAGAACCAAAACGAACAAAGCACAAACCTATAACAGGAACTTCGATGGCGGCACAAACCAAGATCAATGAGAACTTCCAAGCATGGGCTACCGTGGGAACTATTGTTATAGACCTTAAAATCCTTAAAACCACTCAAATAGGCAGACGAGACAACTTAGACTTTAGAACAACCATGTGTGGGCAAATCTAGCCCTTGAATAACCTTGAGCCACAAGACACACACGGAAGTTGCGAAAAGTCAAAACTAATAATCAAGAACTAAAATAACTCAACTCTAAAATAAGGTAAGTTAATTCTTCAAAACATTGTAATTGTACATCTACAATAAATGAAATAAGAATTATAGTAAAATACAATGAAAAGAAAAGGTGAGTCAGTAAGTAATTAAGAAAGTCGTACAAGTTTTAGGAAGGGACATGTTTTAAGACAGAACGAGTGACGATGTTTACAAGAAGCCGATTTTCCAAAGATCGATAGAGATCATCTGCTTGCCAGTGTTTGTTCTTACGCGTCTCCTCTTATGCCCAAGATTGAACGCAATTACGAAAATTGCGGATTTTACAGATTTTTCAAATTTTACGTTTTTTCGCAATTTTCGTAAAATCGCAGTTATGTTTCGTAGAGCCCTTTGACATGTTAAGCACAACATAGCGGTTAAGCGTGGATGCGGATTTGCAAAAATAGCGGATTTTACAAATTTTACGTTTTTTCGCGATTTTCGTAAAATTCGCAATTTTAGTTAAATTCGTAGTTTCGTCGAGGGGCCTCCTTGAACTGTCTTGACATCTCTTTTTTCGTAATTGCGTTCAATCCTGGACAAATCTCCTTACACGTGGCTTAAAAAAACGTCTTCATACAGCGCGTGGCAACGCAGGACAGAAGTTGAGAGGTTGCTTGAACTCCCTTGGTACTCCTCTCTCCCGCTTCGCATGGCACACTGTGCGCGCTGTATGAAAATGAAGACGACTGGTGATGACTCAAAAACCGGGCTATTACTGTAAAATACCTCACCGACCGGCGGCGCCATGCAGTCATTTGCGATCAGGAATGTATTAATTGGACAGGCTACTTGCGTATGAAATGACACGAGCTAGAGGGGGGACTTAGATGGAGAAGCGTCAGTTTGGCAACGAAATAACTGTCACATGATGGATGGAAAGGAAACTTTATTTTCATTGTCAAGGAAGAAAATTGCCTATGACAGTCCCACTTTAATAACTGAGTAGGCTAATGAACTGAAAGATTCGAAAGTCTATTTAAATGCGATCGAAAGGAAGTGTTGTATTGGTTGAATAAAACACTTTAAGCTTCAACATCTCTTAGCAACAAAAATCCTAAATGGCTTGGGTTCCCGAACAACGCCTGAAGTGCCTTGAACACTAGGCGGGTCAAAACCAGGGGGGACACTAAACTTAAATTCGTGCGTCAAGCGAGAAAGGAACAAAAACAATTCTGACATAGCCAAAGATTGGCCGACACATGCACGAGCCCCGCAACCGAATGGTAGATAGCTTTTAGTTGACAAAGAAACCAATTTGCCCTCAGCATCAAGAAATCTCTCAGGTCTGAATTCATCGGGATGTTCCCACTTGTGTGCGTCGCGATGAATCACCCACAAATTAAATATGACCGAAGAATCTTTTGGTATCGTAAAACCGCTGAGTGTGCTGCTTGTAACTGCTTTATGCAGATTACTCATTGGAAAAGGAGGAGCGATTCGCAGCGTTTCTTGCATCACTGCTTCCAAATATGGTAAGCGTGATCTGTCACTCAAACAAGGATGGCGGTTTCTACCGATGACGTAATCTAATTCACGATGTAATTTCTTTTGGACGTCGGGATAACGCATCAAATACACAAGAGTCCAACATAAGCTCGCAGAAACTGCATCTACACCAGCTGAGAAAAATTCCATAATCATCGCTATCAAGTCGTCATCGGTCAGCGCTTCGTCCGGTATCATCCGGGAAATCTCAACAGCCTTCAGCAACGCGTCAGTTAGGTCTCGGATGTTCGTGTTCAAGAAAGCCAAGCGATGCTCCTGAAGTTTTCTTTTAAAAAGTCGATCGCGAAAGCTTATGACCTCATTGATATCATTAATCAATTCAATAGGAAAATATCGCAAGAAAGGAAATATGTCTAATATTTCTCTGTTATTGAAAACTTTCCTCAGCCGGTTATTTAGCTCAACAATTTCATAGAATTCGGGATCGTTTATCTTATGTCTGTTGCCAAAAAGAGTTGCACAAAACGTGTTTACAACCGCGAGGTAAACCTTGTATTTTGGGTCAAAGGACTCCCTCATGACTTCTTCGAATCGCTTCACGAGGAAATCAGCTTCTTTACAGATTTTCTGTTCTAGAGAAAACGACTCGCAGCTATTCATGTGGAATGCCAGTCCCATAGTTTTGTGGCGAAGTTTCCACGTAGGCCCAAAGTCACTGCTCACGACTCCTAAACTTCCTTTTGTGAGGAGACTAGAAGCTTGTGACCAAGGCCTTCCTGCAAAGTCATTTCCTCTATTTTTCAGTGCTTCCTTGGCAGCAGAAATGCTATTGACGAAAATGATCGCCTCTCTACCGCGTTTGATGGTAAAAACATCACCGTGTTTCTTCGTCATTTCCAGTATTCTTTCATATGGTGCAGAATATTCAGCAGACCGGAAGATGCGTCGAAATGGGAAGATACGTTCCCCTGGTGGAAGGTTTCGAGGCTCAAGCCAACGGACGATAAGCTCCCACAAGATGCATGACGCCACAGCCACAAGACCAAGTGACATCAGCATAGCTAAGTCGACTTCACCTATTGAAGAAAAATGTATTGACCAATGATCAGTATATTTTTATTTATATTATTTTTTTGGAATATATTAAAGGAGTTACGTCACGATATGTTAGAGTCAGTTCTTCCACAACCAAAAATACCCTTAAAATGTAGGAAACCTAGAAAGGTTTGCAAAGGACGAAAAACAAACCATAAAGGAACAAGGATGACTGAGGATGGAGAAGATTGAAACGGATTGGAAATGACGATTTTGAAGTGCACAAACGATGGCGGATTGAGGAAGAAGGGAAAATTAAAGTATATATTTGATAGTAGCAGCTGATTGTGCCGAGTCTCAACAGTAATAAAATCTAATTTCCAAATGTTTTCCATTTTTCTTCTGTCCAAGTCTTCTACATGTAGTTTCCAATCATTGTGAGCTTCTTGATGTTGGTATCTTCAATAGGGGTGAATAAAAGTTCTTGACGCACGTACATTCCTCTTTTAATTGTTTCGTTATTCTTTATTTTTAGCTGCTTGAATGTTTTACTATTAAATGCAAAGAAATCTAATGCATTAAAAAGAGACAAATCAATCACAGCACGTCTAAACTGCATGTGATTCATTTCTTATCATCTCAGCTGTAAAATGTTGTTTATTCTCATATGCTAATCAGGCAGCAAATGCGAAAGGCAATGTACTGGAAAAACTAGTTCTCCCAGCTCTGCATCTATGATTCCCTTTCAAGGAAATTATTCACATTCAGTATGCAATAAAACGCGACTGGAAAAATATCTCAAAGAGACTGTTTGCCGACTAACATTCTAACAGAGGAAATAAGTTTTATACTTATATGTAATAATACGTATAACAGCATAAGCTAGCATATATTGGTTTAGTCTGGGATAGAAAGATTTTAACACACCCCAAAACCTCAACTGGGAATAAAACGAGGAAGAATATTATCCGTAAACATTTTTACCTGTTGCACGTGTAGTAATAACCAAAAGCAGTTGAAAGCCTTCTCTCCAATGCACGATAAACAAATCGTGGCAAAGCCGCATTAGTTATTGAACTGGCAGTAATTTACATGTAAATAATCCTGCCAAACAATAATAGGTCACGTCATGCAACAACAGTATTTTGTCACGCACTGACTCATACCCAGGGCCCAGATTTTCACCAATGGATAGTGGTTAACGCCTAGCATCTTCTATGCTACTCTCGTACTAGTGACACCAGTTGAAGCTGGATCACACCTTCAACATGTGATAAGCTCTGGAAAGGCCAACCACAGGGTACACGAGAAGGCCGTTTCTCCTCTGCTTAATTTATAGTGACATAAAAGTCGACATAGGTTCAATGAAATATCTTGTTCGCGTTTCAAGTAACATCGGCAAAAACTCTGTGCTCAAAACATTAATGTAGGTTTTGGGGTATTATGCCTTGTGTGGGTTTTGGGGATATGGGTAATTTTGGGTACGTTTTTTTGGAAGAAATAATATTTCTCAAAGAAATGATATGCATAAAAAAGATGCATTTTACACGATCCACAGGGCATGAAGAAAGCTATAATTTAACGAAATTCGTTTCTGCACTATAACAACATTGCACTTGCAGAGTTCGAAGGTTTAAGAGCTTTTCTACGTGTTTTAGGCAATTTTAGGGTTTTCCGAGTCCAAAGAATGATAGGCACATGTACCAGTTGCCATCTTTTTATGTATGGTGGATTTAGTCGAATAGACCAATTCCGATATATTAAAATTCTAACATGGCGCCGAGGCTTGGAGGAATAAAACAAAAGAAATTATTTATTCATCCCTAAGCCTCGATACAAAATCTTTTGTTTTATTCCCCCAAGCCTCGGTGACATGTAAGAATATTAATATATCGGAATTGGTCTATTTAGAGAGTGCGTTCCTTTGGGGTGATCCGGATCACGATCAGTGGTCCGAGATCACTCGGTCATGGTGTATCACCTTTGATGCACCATGACCGAGTGATCTCGATCACCCCAAATGAACGCATCACCCTTAAATAGAGCTGATAAATATTGAATATTTAATGTGGTTTTAAAACTAGAACCAGTTCCCTACCAACCTACGCGTGGGAGTAATGTCTGCAAGTGTTCTTTCTTTAAACCTTTTAAAATTTCACTAAATAATTTCATTCACGTGTACCCCGCCTTCCATCACACGAAACTATCTCTTCGTGACCACATTGTATTTTTATTTATTTCTTTTCTTTGTTCAGAAAATAACATTATGCATATGTTACTTGGCAAACTATATATTTATTTATTCTTTTAACATTGCTGTATAATAAATAAGCAGTAAACACAGATGTCTTTTCCTGAACATTATTTTTACATAAAGTGTTCTTTCAAATACTCAGTTGTTACAGTCGAGTCTCAAGATTCCCACCAGCTCGAACCTTTTTCGATTCCCCTGCAGGTCATTTTGCTTTTCTTATTTTAACCTTGATCACTTGAAGCTCTTTCGATTCCTGTTGGAGGTTCGAGTTGCTGACACCCAACTGTGATAGGTTGTTAAAGGGCACATAAATTGTTACCAAAAATTTGATTTTAAAAGTGTCACTACACAATGTAAGAGGAGTCTACCAGTGGAGGTTCTTTAAAGGACCCAAGTCAGCCTCCGCCATTTTCGATGCCATTGAGATTATAGCAACTCTATAGCGAAGCGCAATCCTATTGTATTGGTGTAAGCTATGTAACTGGAAGTGTTTAAGTACCTTAACCAAGTTTCTTAGCGATCAAACTTTCGACACACTCCACGCAATATTTAATGCTGAAACTCTCCCATGTAAAAATGTAAAAACAAGGCGCGACTGACCAGGGCCCTTTAATTGTTACTTGTGAACTTCATTCACATATTTCTAAATTGTATTTTTTTTAATTGCTTCGAGAAAATATACTTCTAACCCTCCATTTCTCATCAGAAATTGATTTTACCTCATTCATGTTTGTAAAAATAACTGTACAATGTTTCCTATTTATCAAAGCTTTCCGCTAATTTTTTAGTCAAAATTTCAGCCTTCTCTGTGGACCATTTCTTACTTATCTAGTTTAAAATTAATAATTATACTAATGATACGTTCAAGAAAGTAGCCAATTCTGGATTGGGGGTTATCCAAAACCCCAAAGTATGAAAGGGACTCTGGAACTCAAATGAAACAAAATAAAATATAATTCCCTGAGAACCAAATTGGAATTCGTATTCAGATATTTACTTCCAAAATCATACACGGCTTCTCTCCCTAACATACAGAGGAGGGATCAGAGGGAGAAAGTGGACAGAACCTCCATTTTGGCTACTAGGTAATAATGTTTTGACAGTGAATCATTTCTTATCAAGTAATAAAAGCTCGCAGAGCATCCCTTTTTGATCCAACTGATCAATCAAAAATCAAGCATTAAAAAGTAAATTCTTCTGCCATCTTCTCTTTAGTGCCATTGCACAATTCCCCATACTTTCCACTAAGTAATGAACTGTACATTTTAAAGAAAACAAAAATGTTTTTCCTAAAACCATTAGTTAAAAACAGCTAACTAGCACAGGTAAATAAATTGTAGTATTTAAATTACGTTTTTTGATGAATGGAAACGTCTGGAACTGTTGAATAGACCAATTTCGATATTTTAATATTCAGCCTAATACAATAGACATCACTGCGAGGCTCCGGGGAATAAATCCCACAAACTCTATAATTTATACCCCGGAGCCTCGTTCTGAGGTCTATTGTTTTTGGCTGAATTTTAAAATATCGAAATTGGTCTATTGGCATATACAATGCTTCAATCCGAAAATACTTAGCAATTATGACATCACCCACTGGAAAGTGTACTAAATATATACTAGATGTTTGGTTTGTTTGAATGCTGAAAAATATTTGCTGCTGTATGATTAGACACTTCCATCCTCCAATCAATGATCTTTTCTGCAATTCTGGTTGTACTTGCTCAAAGGACTTGTAAACCTATCAGCTGGATAAACCACTATCCCGTGTGGCTGCCCCATAAGCAGAGTGTACACTCTGTGAGACAGAGTGGGTATCCTGTGAAAATACCCCATGAAACAGAGTGTGCACCCTGATAAAGTGACTGCCCTGTGAGATAGAGTGCGCATCCTTTTGATGTCAACTATCAGCTCTAACTTAAATTCATGTTTCGCTCTGCATAAATTTGTATCGAGCACTCCTGTGTTTATGTGAAACTTGTTACACTTTTCTTTGTTTATACAGGAATATTTATATTTTTCATTTACAGTACACATTAGATAAAATAAATAAACTGAACATAAGGTAGAAAAATCTTCCACAAGCACCAATTGGAATACTCTATAGTCACGAGCCTGCCAAAAGTCTTAAAAGAGCATCTCTTGTTCCTATAACAGCCCTGGAATATAATTACAATAACAACTTTTATATTTAATAATAATTATTCTTACATGGGCCAGGGTGTCTATGCATAATTTATTATTAGAAGCAAGTATTTCATATGCATATGCTGTGATCTAAATATGTCTGGTTAAAGTGCATATGAAGCGAAATATTTTTAATGTATATGTCTAAAATTTAACATGTTGAAGGAAGAATCTGAAAGTTTGAGAAGGAAAGAGAACAAATTGACGATTTTATAAGCCTCGAAAGTGTCCGCCAATTTGCGCGGTCAAACTACCAGATCGTGACGTCACATTGGTTGCATCTCAGATCAAGAGATGAGGCCGACAGTGAGAAAACTAGGCGTTGAGGAGTTAGAACCTTAACGTATTGCGTTCAAAGGGTTAACAAACGGCTATTCATTTCGAGACGGCTAGTTATTCAGAACGTTTTCGCGTAAGAGGTTCCTACCCAAAACGGCCCTTTGCAACCAAAGTGACGTCACATTAAGGATTTCACAATAGAAACTCAATCCAGGCTCCGGACACTTTTACGCCAGAAAAACCCCATTTTATAGCCCTCAAACCCGCTCAAATCTTTATTGAGCGTAATTTTTCTACTTACAGTAGTTTTCTATACATGTAGGGGAACTGAAAACGGCAAAGAAAAAATTCGCTTCATAAGCACTTTAAAACATTTTTCAAACCAGTTTGATTTTCATTTATTTTAGATTCGTTTTCATAACCTGAGACAAGGGAATTTGTATAATTACAGCAAGGAGTTATAGCTTTAGAGGATAGACAAGGTAGTGTTTCAAAGGTTTTCTTTTACTGCAAACTAAAGTTGATAACCTGCAAACTCGTTTATAAAAAAGTAATAGCCCTGTTAAAGTTTATTTCAAAAGTAAACAGATCACAACTCTCTAAAGCAAACAGATCACAACTCTCCAGTAAACAGATCACAACTCCCTAAAGCAAACAGATCACAACTCCCTAAAGCAAACAGATCACAACTCCCTAAAGCAAACAGATCACAACTCTCCAGTAAACAGATCACGACTCCCTAAAGCAAACAGATCACAACTCCCTAAAGCAAACAGATCACAACTCCCTAAAGCAAACAGATCACAACTCTCTAGTAAACAGATTACAACTCTCTAGTAAACAGATCACAACTCTCTAGATAGTAAACAGATCACAACTCTCTAGTAAACAGATCACAACTCCCTAAAGCAAACAGATCACAACTCCCTAAAGCAAACAGATCACAACTCCCTAAAGTAAACAGATCACAACTCCCTAAAGCAAACAGATCACAACTCTCTAGTAAACAGATCACAACTTTCTACTAAAAACAGGTTTTCAGACAAAATAACGCAACAATCCTTACCCAACTAATCCAAGAAATATAATTACTATATCAATCAGCCATTCACATTTTGTGAGATGCCTGAAAAAGAAAGACAAAGATTAAAAAAATATAACCTCCCCTCTAAAAAACAGTAAACAGTAAAACAGTAAACTGAAACCAATGAGAGCCAATGGGTGTCCTAAACGTGGTGTTCTTTCCCCAAAATAAAATGTAGTCAAAGCTTATGCAGCTACTTGGATTGGAGAAGAGTTCAGATGCAGATGCGAATTATCCATCAGTGCTCGCAGAAAGAATATGTTTCATTCTTATCCAATTAGCCACCTTTGTAATCCACAAATATTATCACAATTGAAAAATTTCTATGTGATCACAGCCCCAGGCCACCAATGTTTAAACCCAGGTCCTGTGGAATAAAAATATCTCTCCAAATCAATGTACCTACCCTTCAAATATTCGAAGGTGAAAGATCCCTGGTAAAACAAACCCTAGCAGTGTACAACAACTGGATCCAAAGAATGCCATGAGTGTAGAGAAGTTTGGAATTACAAGCACAACTATGCCTGATAACACTACAACACAGCCACGTAAAATACACTAGAAGGGAAAAAAACAGCTTGTTAGAAGTTTGCTCTCAACCTGCTATCTTTTCATACAAGAACATTCTGTCTATAATTATTTAAACTCTCCAAAAATTTTACACACACTGAATTTTAAACTTGACATGGAATTTTCTTTCCTCGATGTGAGTTGTCACAAACAATTAAAAATACCAGGGGATTTACCTTACCATACACTGCAGTTGAATTAGGAATAAATAAATTATAATTACCCCTTGGTAATAACTGTTTTTTCCTCCATCTGGAAGAAGTTTCTTCTCTAGTAGTAGTACAACTGGAAACATCATGACTGCAAATTAAGAGCATGAACAAAAGAAATCATTATGTACCAAATTCAGCTCTTGACTATTTCATTTTATAACATAGCTAACAGAGACATGCAATCAAATATTCGTAAGCGTGCTCCATAATACAATGGAGTAAGCTGATAGTGTGAGCAAATTGCTAAGTTGCCATAATTTTCTCTTTTCTGTCGGTTTTATGATGCCCATTTCCATTGGCGATATTAGAAAACAATTGGTTCACGCTTTTAGCTGTGCACCATTGTGCTGTGGGGCACCACATTGTTTTCTTGTGCATAAATGGATATTATCTCAGGGATACTAGTGATTATGTGCTACTCTTGCAGCTGCATTTGAGACAAGGTTTTACAGCTGCTACTGCTACTACCACAAATTTAATCCTGGGGGTATTTAATCCTGCAAAGAACTAGCATCCATCCAGGGGAATAGAAATAATCCCAGTCGCTTCATGCTAAGCAAAGCAATATGACTGAACAAAACTTTAAATATGGTACATTTACTTAAAAAAAATACAATTCATTTGTTATTTGAAACTGGTACAACAACTATTAAATAAATATTACAATTAATTTTAATGTAAAATATCAACTAAATAATAAAATACTATACTCACTTGGATAAGTGAAAAATAATGAAAAACAAAGACACAGTTGAACTATGACAGGAAAAGGGCCTAAAATAAAACATAATTTGAACATCAGACAGTCTCAAATTAGAAAAAAAAAGCGTTGCTTATTTAATTTTCAATAATGGTAAATATCCTCAAAGCTAACATCTTTCAACATCAAATTTACAAAGAAAGGTTATCATTTATTACGTACTTCTAAGTTATACTGAAAAATTGCTTACCAATAGGTAAATTTAGTGTAATCATTTGCTCTGTGTGTTCTCCAAAGGACTAGAAATAAGAAAAAAAAAATGTCTCTAGTCATTGGATACTACTCTGTAATATTTACTAATATAAGTACACCATCATTGAGAATAAAAAATTGACAACAAAAAGTTAAAACTCAAAAAAAGAAATACACTACAATTGTACTTAATATTATAGAATTTTTAATTATGCATCACTTTTTTGCATTCCTAGTGTTAGTGTTTATTGTTAGCTTGGCTTGCACACTCCCATTAGCAGCCATCTATCCTTTACAACAGTTGAACAGTTGCCACTTATGGACACCATTTTTGTAAGTGGCCAGCTCTGCAGTTAAAGAAACTTTAACACTTCCCAAGGATGTCCATTTTTGAGAGCTTCCACTATGTATAATAATCATTAAATAAAATTTTGCTTACCAAATAACCACAGGCACCAAATGCAATATAAAGTGTTGTGACTAGAAACAATGTCAACTTGAATACACTGAAAGAACATTGATCAGTGTTACAAGTTAGAGAAATCCTGAAGTGTAGGACCTAATAATCTAATAATATGTTCCTGTTGGATAATTATTTTGAATAAGATCATTATGGTTGAAGCAAACAAACTACAAGCCCACAGCTCAAACAAAGAGAGATTACATCAAAAGTAACAGTTTTACAGCCTGTAATCATTTAATAGACCAATTTCGATATATCACCGAGGCTTGGGGGAATAAAACAAAAGATTTTGCATCGAGGCTTAGGGATGAATAAATAATTTCTTTTGTTTTATTCCTCTAAGCCTCTGCGCCATGTTAGAATTTTAATATATCGGAATTGGTCTATTCACTATTAAAACATTTCTCCCATAAAAATTGATAAACGATGCAGCTCTGATTAAAGGTTTTATGTTATTACTAGCTAAATGCAAAATTTCAAAATTTCTTTGGAGCTAAGGCAATCATTCAAATCTGTTCAATGTTTATTGTCAGAGTCATCAAATACTCACTTCCTAAATTTTTCTCTTGAATCTCTTGCACAGGATGCCTCCAGTGACAATATTAAGCCTGCACCCTAAACAAACAAAGTTACAAATAAATTATAAATAAAAGATACATCTGCAAAATTAATTTCAATATTGTAATATTATAGTTTTTTGCTAAAATATACCTTTGCACCAGTTTGAAACATATTGCACCTTTCGTTTCTCCTTTTTACCAAATTCTGGTTATTTATAGCATTCAAACGTTATGAAAAACTGTGCGTCATTTGTTCCACAAGTGAGTCAGAAGGGGCGCGGGTCTATTCCTGATTTAACGTCACAAAATGATTTGCATCGCATCTTTGTAAACATGCATGCAAATCAGTTTGTGACGTCAAATTCGGGAATAGACCCACGCCCCTTCTGACTCGGTCATGGAACAAATGATGCACACATTACTTTTGAATGCTATAAATAGTCAGAATTTGGTAAAAAGGTGCAATGCGTTTCAAATTGGTGCAAAGGTTTATTCTAGCAAAAAAATATTTTGCGGTTAGGTGCACTTTAAAAGGTTACTTTATGTAACATACATGTATTAGTAACTGAAGACAGTACACAATCATTTCATGAAAATATTTTCTAAATCTATGGAACTTAAATCTCTAAACAGATTAATTATTGAATATTAAAATATTAATATATTAATGATTAAAGATTTATTTATTAACTGATAACGAAATACCTTTTTACAAAATCTGCAAAATTTATTGAAATTAATTGCGAAGCTCTCATATTTAGGGTTTCATTTAATTTCTCTATTTTCTGTTATTTACCTCATAACAGTATATAGCCACACCCAAGAAAAATGGCAAACCACTTATTCTTGCAACTTGAGGATGAATTCTAATACAATAAAATAAAATATAAAAGTAGTAAATAACATTGTAAACAACAACATGCATGTACATGAAGGCAGGTTTGCATATGAAAAGCTTGATGCATAGAAAACATTATAGCTAGCAACAGTACTCTTAATTATAATTATATTACTCTGCTTTTGTTAGTAGGGAAAGGTCAAACTCAGAAATTGGATAAAACTAGACCATCCCCTCCCCCTCCTCATCATCACCCACCAGACCCCCAGCCTATAAAAATACAAACCACACTCACTTGGCATACAACAAAGAAAATAACAGCTGAAATTACCAAAAGTTGCAATCACTTACTTGACTTTATCAAAGTGCGCAAAGTCAAACCAAAAGACTACACAATAAGCAAACACGTTAGCAAAATCTGCAAAAAGACTGTGCATAAAAAGAGAATGAATTAAGTTAAAACTAAACTGAGCTAAATGTCAAGTTTGAATAAAAGAAACGTTTGCACATGATTTTGGCAAGCACAATGCATTAACCTCAACAAAATTAAATATTATGTTTTAATTTTTATTGAGCAAACTTAAATTTAATTCATGCACAAACCTGAATATAGCTAATTTCTTCAGATGTCTGAAATTTACCAGAATAGCAAGTGGTAGTAATAAACTCATTAAGAACTGATGTCTGCAAATAATGACAAGAAATCAAATTATGATCAGTCAAAAACCATACATTAACTAGATCTTTATCAGCAATGTTTAATGAACTTGCTTATTATTATTATAATGTTTACTGTTCTTGTTATTGGCAGTTTTTAATTAAAAAATGAATAATTATGATGGAGTGTGATGGCATTATATAGATATGTGCTCAGCACTACTGTATAACCATAATGATCGGTAGGCTTTTAATGAAACTTGGTTATCATGATTAATATTACCTAGAAAATTTTACCTTGAGCAAGGTTCCTTGTATTAACTGAATAATATGTGCATGGTTTGACAATAAATTACAAATAATAAAAAATAAACACCTTTCATCTTACTTAAACATAAAGAAATAAATTATCTCCTCTAGTGTTTTTGACCCTAATATGAACTTTAATTTGTAATTCATTGGATTTCTTAACAATGTTTTATAGCTTAGTGTAAATTTGTGCTTCATATATAAATTTAAGCACTAACTGCTACTTACAATGTATTAAAGCAGTGTTAGTAGAACTTTTATTAACAAAGTTTTACGTTCAGTCAACTCAGCTCTCTTAACAGACACCTCTATAATTATAACAAGGACAAATGGAGTTGGCATCCGCATGCCATTTTTTCAGTCATTCTACTATATTTACATGTAAACTCCAAACACCTCTCTAACATGGACAGCTGGTGCTGGCCTCGACGGTGTCCATCTTGGACTGAGTTGACTGAGTTGACAACAAGTACATTTTACACACAGGACTTCGTGTACATGGACACCCATTACTCCAGCAACAGATTGTCCCCATCCCCATTTAAATAGAGTCCAAACAATAACACTGTTTTTATTTCAATATTTAGTCAGTGAGTGCCAAGAAATTGACAAATCCGGACTGCTGAATACTCACCTGCTTAGAACTGGAAACATGCTGTTTAGCGTGTCAGAGATAAAAATCAAATATGCACATGAAAAACCTGTCAACACACAAAACAAAAACATTAAAATTTCAGAAGACTATTTACACATTGTAAGCAACATTAAAAATTCTTTTATTTAAAAGGGCAGATCCACCTTCATTAATTTATAATTTTTCTAAATATTATTACGAGTCCAAAGGGGAAATAAAGCTTGTTTCTTGTAGCTCTGAGATCAGGGGAAATCAAAAAGAAACTTTTAGAAATTTACTCTGCCCAATTATGATCTCTCAATCTAAATGCAATTAATCATTAAAATTAAATTTTCTTTTTGCAGTGACTGTACAGTATTCTATTCAGACTTAAAGCGAACACAGAATTTAACTTCACTATGCAGTACTACATTTGAAATGTTGTCTTGCATATTATTGTATGTAATGATAAATTCTACCTTATGCTTGTTAGATACGAGATGGTTATGAAAACTGCATGTACCTATTTGGGAAATGACTATACTAATTTCAACTAAGGCCCTTCCAGAATTTCCAAGAGCATAATAACCTGCAATGACAAAAACACAGAGAAAAACAATTTAGTACTCATGGTGCATTACACCTCACCAGGGGCGATGGACTCTAGATCAGACAGTCTGGGTTTAAGGCCTGGCTTGGGTTGCTATGTTGTGATTTTGGGTAGGACACATTTCTCTTATAGTGCCCCTCTCCACTCACGTGTATTAATGCCGGGGGTAACCCTGCAATGAACTATACATGTAGAATCCCATTCAGGGAGAAGAAGAAATACTTCTAGTTGCTTGATGATTTAAAAAATAATAATTATTGTGAATAATTTAATACAAAAACTCTGAAAAAGATATGATATATACATGTAATGAACCTATCAATGTTAAGCCATTGGGGGTGTGGGAGGCTGGGCATAGGTGGGGGATTTGACAGTAGTTATTGTCCCGTAGTGAAGACTTTTGACCGTTTTAATGGCCTTTCTAGCAACATTTTATTGACTTTTAGTTACTATTTGGACAATCCCTGGGGTAGGACATTTGAACAGAAAGTCTCAGCTCAGTTCAAATGCCCTGCCTATGCCTGCCTCTCTCCCCCCCCCCCCCCCCCCCCCAAGCAGCTTAATATTGATAGGTGCATAAGTAGATGAAAACAAAACCATGTAAAAAGCCCTCACCAAGATCTCCATAATCAATTTCATGATGTGGATTCTGCAACTAAATTTCCACAAAAACTAATATTAGCTGGATGTGTACAGACAAGCATTTATCATGCAACACAAGTTCACACATTTATTGATTGAAGTGTTAGGCTTAGTACATCAGGGTTGTCCCTATTGGCTGGCTGTTGACAGAATTAACCAGCTACTTGGGTTGTTTGTGCCACCTACTTTTGTGATTTTTCACTCCAAATATGTATCAAAAGAAAGAGAAGTCTGCAAGGGAAGCAATTTGTTGTAAATAAGCAAGATTGCTAAGGACTGCAATGACTAGAGAAGGGATTTAGTTTCATTTAGGCATCACCGAAAGATCCAGTAAAATGTGACATAAGCAGACCTTTCACTGTTAATCACCGTAAAAGCTCTATTAAGCCCGTGGAGGAGTTCAGGGGTTTTAATAGAGAGAGCTGGGGAGCGGTCTCATTTTAAATCATATATCACTTACAGCTGGCTACACATTGATGTTACTGTCAGTAGTAATAAGCCAATACCTGCCAACTCTCCCGGTTTTGGCGGGAGTCTCCAAGTCTTTGATCCAATCTCCTGGTCTCCCGGTTAGAGCACCAAATCTCCCGGGAAATACCTACCATGACTTTTTTCAAATTTTTTTCATTAATTTAGTTGTTTCTGAGTTGCCAAGAAGGAAATTAAATAAAACAAGAAGTGGATCTAGTGTTCTTATTTGAGCTGTTGTCGATCGGAAAACAAAAAACAGAGCAATCAACGCGACTAGCTTTGAACTTTCGGGGCAACAAGAAAAATTTATGTTTTTCACTTCATGTAGTGTTCACAAAAAGTCTTCTGGCAACACATGCTTCATGTAGCATACTTGAAATGTCTTATTTAAAATTGAGATTTCTAGATGTCTCCAGATTTTTGTACTCTGGGGGCTGGCAGGCATGTAAGACCGACTCTAAGTTACTATGTTTAAATGACATATGAACACTGGATAACTTTAAATAGCTGTCTTGGAGTTCAAGAACATTTACAAACTGTCCCTCAACCCAACCCCATTAATCTCAACTAAAACCCCACTTGCCAGGTAAACTTCCATGATTTACTATCTCAGGAAGGTGGGGCTTAATCAAGAGTTCGGCGGTTGGGGGAGGGGACTTGTTAAAAATGTGAATTTCCAGACTTGGGGTTATTTTAGAGGGGGAAGAGAGAGAGAGCGGACTTCATAGAGCTTTTACAGTATCACTAATTTTAGTAATACTGACTAGCAGTTCATCCACTACTTCATCCATTACTTTATCCACTTCTCCATTTTCAGCTGTCTTCAGTAATTCCTTCTCCTCTGGAGCAATCTTTCCATCAGTTGACAGCACAGAGCCACTAATGTGGTCATGTTTCTTCCATGTTATCTTTTTCTTGCAGTCAATGATCAGAAGCATTGCTTTGACACTGGAAGAGGCAAAAAGCAAACTTGATTTACAAATGAAAATTTAAATTTGCAACAATTAACTTAAAGGACACTAGAATGACCTCACTGTGATTTTATGTCTGAAGAGTATAGCATTTGGTGTTGGATGTATATGAAGCCTTCAAAGGGAAGTAGCTGTATCACGATGTTGTTTGCTTTTAAGACCTTTGTTTAATTTGTGGTGTGCGTAATTGTACCTCCGGCTTTTTTTGCATGAAACTGTTTTGCTACAGGGCTATAACTGGATTTTCATGGTGCTTTATTAGTAGGCTCCCATGGGAAAATTTTGAAAATCTGAGCCCTCAGAGATACAATTTCCTGTATTCTGAGATACTTTAATGCTACATTTATTAGTTTATTAAACTATTATTGGTAAAATGCACAATGTTCCAATGTCACTGTAATTTTTTTCTGTTTATTGTGTCACTGAACATTGAAGTTTAGCAGTATTTCTGTATAATGTATGTCACTTATCGCTTTTTAGAAATCCCTGTCACCAGTCACCACATAATCAACATTTCTGAAATATTTCAGGTGTTCACAGTTTTCTTAGCAAGGCTGTAATCCCCAATTCCCTCTACAAGTCTTGCGCGCCAATATCTTCAATGTTGTGTCAACATCTTCACAAAGTTGAATACAACTAACATGGCTCCCTGAGTACAAGACTCATAGATGGAATCAGCTATTGTGGCTTGTGTGGTTTCACTTACTTGGTAGGGATTTTGGCCTGAAGAAATTTATAGTCCTAACTCATTCATTAGTACCCATTAATTACCCACTGTCTAACACCTCACCAGTAGAGTAAATATATTACCAAGTATATTACATACAAGTCATAAATTCAAACTAAAAGCTTGTCACGGAGTTTCGATATAGCGTATAGTAATTATACATTACAATTATTAGATGCCTGGGCGACCAGAAAATTCAAAACACGTTTCCAAATGGACAATTCAGGTTGGTAATATGACTGTGAAGAACGAAGAGTCAACAACAAACGTATTCGCTGCTATGGCTACAAGTACTCTCTGTCAAAAATCCATATTCACGATGTTTTAAAAGGCAAAAGCAAACTCTGAAGTTAAGCTTAAAAGAAATACCGAACGTGAAAATTTGTTCTTTTGTCAGACTGTGGAAGCAAAAGCTATAGGTTGGCAAGTGATTTTTAGTAAAAACTAACCTTAGTGTACCAATTAATGCCATGATTGCACTCCCTTCGATAACTCCCGCCTGATGAGATAAACAATCAACCCTATCAGTAAACCAAAATCTTCATTTCACAAATATGCGTTCGTGGCATCGAGTGCCGCGTTCGAGCGATTGCCCAAGCTTCAACGCCTTACCTCCCCGAAAGCATGAGGCACTCCCAAAATCCCAGCACCGATGAACGAAATAAATATATTGGCGAACATTTTGATGGAACTTCTGGCCCCATCATCTTGATGCATTCTCCGCAAAATGACATTAATGTCCCCTAACTTTCGCCACAGCAGCTCAACTTTACTTCAACCAGCGGTGTTGGTCACCTCAATAGTGGACTGGTGTCTATTCTTTCCCTTCTTGGTGTAGGGTGAGGCGAGGGTGGTGCGTGATGACTTTCGTATTTATTTATTTATAGCCACTGATCCAATTGTTCCATATGAACATCAGAAATGTCAATTTTATTCCATTTTCATTTGATGGAAGTTTTTAGTAATTCCGTGTGCCTTTTTGATTTATAGTCCAGAAATGATCTTTCGACTGCTTTCTTTACTTTCCCGCACCCTACACCAGTGAAGGAAATATTGTCCACCGAGCCTGGTTACAAAGCAAGTTACGAGCCCTACTCTTTCTCTTTCCTTGAATCTTCGGCGAAGGTAATAGTGTTGTTCGATATCCAAGAATATTTACCCTTTGCTTGTCTCATCCATCGCTTTTTCCTGAATTTCTATGAAATACATAAATTTATTTATTGTTATGGCAGCTTATTTAGTTCGAATCTCCCTTCTGTAATGAAAATTCATCTTACCAGTTCACAATATAATATGAACTTGCATGTTCGGTGTCCACAGATCTTGTACTAGCATGTGATTATGTTTATCAGAAACAAAACTCAGGTTTAATAGATCACAAATGAATGTCAGAAAATGATTTATACGCGAATACAAGACCAAAATAAACGAATAGTAGATATCAACATGGTAATGTAAGTTGTCCTTCACGAAAATGCTGAAAAAAATTTATATGAGCTCTGTCGTCAGAGTAATCTGATGTAGGATTCGCTCCGACGAAGGGCTAACTCTCGAAACGTCAGCTCTCGAATCTCTTTACGGTGGCCAGTTCACATAATCAACCCAGTTGATAAAACCAAATTAGCTTGCTATACTTCCCACCGATGCAGCACCAGTTTCTTTAGAAACTTAACCCCTCTAATCTGATGTTGGTTAACTTCTGGGATATTCAACGTCTTACCCGTAGCAGATCTATTGCTCAGTGTGCAAAACTTGTTATTTATTGTACACATCATTACTGTCATCAAAGTAAAAATGTTTTTAACATTTATCAAACTATCATATGCTTATTGAACGATAAGAATAGGAAAGCTTATATGGAAATCGATTATTGTAATAAAGTAACTCAGATACTACGCGTGCTCTCATTTGTCGATAGGTGTGTTTAGATGAGGGTATGTAAAAACAGTTGTGGCGTTTTAGTTCTGTTTGTATTTTTAAGAAATATTTTATAAATGCAATACAAATAGAGGACTTTCTCCTTGTTTACATAACCTTCATCTAAACACTTGAGAATTGGGAGAAGTCTTGAAAGATGTGCAAACCCTTAACTTCGTCTTGGGATTGCATAACTGTCTCGAATTCTCCCAATCCTCCTCGCTCTCGTGTTTAGGTGAGGCTATGTAAACATGGAAAAAGTCCTAATAATCACAAGGCACTCAGAGAGGAGTAACTTTGATCAAAACCATCCAGTCATATTTTCAGCAAATTTCTTTAAATCTTGCTTATGGAAATGAATTGCTAGGAGGAAGAACTGGTAAGCAACATTTCTAAAACCACCTTTTCACCGCATAACAGACAGTACCGCATAAAAGCACAGTTAGTATGGCTTAATGGCTTTCACTTTATTAATGTTAATATGATAGATTTTCATTGCTAAAAGTTAAAAAGTGCATTGTATGAACCACAGTTTGACTTACAAAGCTAGTTACGGATAACTAAGGACTTGATTAATTAGGTATCGATAACTAGCTTCACCTGCTGGGTTTTCATTATCAACCACTATTTTGTGATCAACAAGTAACTGGTTGTCCACAACATCACTCGTATCTCTCGAGACTCAATGTGCCTTTTCTTCTGTTTCAGATTTTTGTGAGCCATGAAGACCATTCTGGCAAGTGCAACAGTTGACATACCAGAAAATGGTACTGGAGACATGACTATTACTTTTTGCTTGAAATTAGAGTTTTGGTGATCCCAGCTATTTTATTAAGTACTCCCTTCTCAACCTCTCTAGCAGACAGGCTGAGGAGGGGAAGAGTAGTGTTAGAGCCTAATTCACAAAATTTCAGAGTAATACATTTATTGTTTTGCAACGTGGCCATAGGTGTCTAAATATTTTTATTATATATATAGCGACAATTTTAGGTAATAAACCTTGCAGATAGAATTCTATATCTGCTATATTTTCACATGTGAGAAAAGCGATACGTCCAATCAGCTTCGCGTATAGCTTTCTTCACATGTGAAAAATATAACCAATCAGCATCAAGAGTAGACGACCTAACCAATCAGAGCGCGGGAATTCAAATGGTTTCCAACGAGGTTGTGAAAACAACACGCTGCAAGTTTGCAAGCTCTCGAAGACAGTTTATGTTTTGGCTACAAATTTTGTACTTTTGAGAACTTTATGGAAAGGAAAGCCATCAGAAACACACCAAACAAAACCTTAAGAACACAGTTATGATATGGAAATGCTAAAACCATTCTCCAGGCAGAGCGAAGACAAACTAAATGTCGATAAGGGAAAGCCAAGAAATGAAAGACTTTCATTGTAGCTTTGATACAACGCAGCCGTGGATGTTCTAAGAAAATTCAAGCACTCTTGGGAACACCAGGGTAAAGTAAATATTTCACTTTTGAATATGGATTTCGTAATTATTGTTTAATGAACCGACTCCTTGTGTTATCACAACTTTTGTTCAAAAATTCGCCAGTTGATTTGCGCGCAGTAGTTGATTCACTTATTGCGACGTTTCTCGATGCGATAGCAAAAGCTTTTCTTTTAAAAAGTATGAACACAGTGTGTTTTATACCGCTATTTAAATAAAGTTCTTGTTTACGATAGCTTGTCGTCGCCGTAATTTTTCTTTTCTTGGCCATCAGAATGCATTTGCAGCTTTGTTTTCCTCGTAGCGCTGCGTTTAACTCTTGAATTATAGACTAGAAAAATCGCTTTAAGTTTACAATGGTTGAGTACTCGTTATATATAATAAACAAATTACAGCATAGAAAGTGCTTTGTACGGATTATTATTCACTCGTCGCAAAACTTTGGAAAACTCACTCGTTCGCTGCGCTCACTCGTTCGTTTTCCAAAGTTTTGCAACTCGTGAATAAAAATCCGTATGTCGCACTTTCTATGAAGTAATCTATATATATTCACGCTCTCAAAAGGCTTCGGCAACAAATTTAAGAAGTAATTTTAGTGGTATTACATCCTATACTCCACCAAACCTTTGTGTATTGCCATGGAGAAACTGTTTTTACTGTCACACTAAAAAATTAAATCAAAAACCATTCATGATCAGTGGACAGAGTCAAGAAACTGTGATATTATAGAAGATAAATAAAGAAGACACCTCCAAGTGTTAGGTGTGCACCTTATTCCAAACTTCAGATATTCATTGAATGTTACGCACAAGTTATGGAGCTCCCATGTCATTGTCACTCTGAAGGACCAATAGGGTGGCCAGAAATAGTGTAAACATCTGGAATTTACTTTGATTATCTAGGCAACTGATTATCTGTACTGAAGAAACAAACATTTACATAATCACTTTTCCTGAAACTTAAGCTTCTCAAATGGCTAAAAATTTTGAGATAAGGAAAAATGTGATCGTAACTTGTATGTCTTGCAGCGTCATAACTCTGAAATTCAAAACGGGCTGGTTTCCAAATGAAGGACACCATCCAGCTGAACCGTTCTTTGGTTTTGGATTTTAGAATTATTTTGATGGCATCACAGGAAAACACTCTGTACTGCAGAATCTTATTTTTTTTTACACCAAGGGTACAAAATGTGGTTACTTATTGCAGCATTCAACTATTAAAGAAAAGCAAATCTCAAGGAAACAATTTTTGTGGTTGAGCTATGGGATATTAAGGGTTCAAGAGATCAAAATTCCCCTACTGTGCGTGTACTGCATCATACAAGCAATAATTGTTAACAAGTATTACTGTGTCTCTGTTTGTAGTCACCATCAAGCTGAGGGGCCGTGAAGTGACCATCAAGGGACCTCGTGGCACCCTTGTACGAAACTTTGGACATTTAAACTTGGAGCTGACTCTTGTGGGCAAAAAGCGGCTGCGTGTTGATGTGTGGTTTGCAAAGCGTAAGGAACTGGCTTGTGTGAAGACCATCTGCACTCACATTGAGAACATGATCAAGGGAGTGATCTATGTAAGTAACTGGGAAGAAGCGATTGATTTTGGAAATCTTCAACATAGCATTTCTGACTGGAATTTACTGTCTTCAGGGTTTCAAGTACAAGATGAAAGCAGTATACGCTCACTTTCCCATTAACATCACTGTCTCGGAGAACAACACCCTAGTAGAGATTCGCAACTTCTTGGGAGAGAAGTACATTCGGCGAGTAAGGATGAGGCCTGGTGTTACCTGCACCAATTCCACTGTGAAAGATGAAATCATTTTGGAAGGCAATGATATTGAGCTGGTTTCCAATTCAGGTTAGGTTATACAGTGCGACCTCTATTAATTTCTTCTTCATCGCTATCCGCAGACAAACTTGCAACTTCAGATATTTCTGACTCGCAGTAATCATTATCTGCCATGTTAGTCTAGAGAGCAAGTGACCCAAAGTGGGTATTTGGATTTCAGCTGCAATGGTTATTACGTCACAACTCGCCCCAGTCTCCTGAAATGTTGTCGCACAGTTTTCGTGGAAATAGGGCAGAAGAAAATGCGATTTTAGGATGGAAGTAACAGTTTTTGTCATTTTATTTATATCTGCATTATCTTATAACAAGTTTCCCATAAAAAAGACAACTTTTCATTTCGTTTCATAGGACCTATTAGGTCACCACCCTCCATTAAACGCCCACTTTCAAAATTCCCGAATCACAGTGATTTGGAGTTTTTAGTCATTGCTTAGTACCTTTACTCATACAACACAACGTTCCTGCCAAATTGGGAAGAAGATACCAAATGAAAATGTAGTAGGGAGAGCAAACCTTAATAATTGGATTCCTATTTTTTCAGAAGATGGCTTGAGAATAGGCCATTTTACAGTTCTGTGCTTAGTTACCAAGCCTTTGAGTGGAATTGAGGCTGAAGGTGACCTTGCATAGATACAAACCCTCTTGCTTTTGATATGTAAATCATTTTGTTGTTATGCTAAATAGTTTCTGGTCTCTATCATGACAAGGTCACCCTGAGCCTCACTTTCATACAGAGGCCTGGTTACATTTCACAGAACTGTAAAATGGACTATTATTTGACAAAAATTGGCGATTTTTTTCAATTTTCAATCCACTTACTTCCCTGCCATCTGTAACAACAGACGTCAGTAAATGGTTTCAATGCAGTAATATAGTGTTAGTAACAAAGCAGAACCACTATTTTTGGTTTTCCTTGAGCGAAGACAAGTTTTGGCTTTTACATGCCTCGGTAGTCATATTATGCAAATTTATCAAGAAATGTTTAACAAATATACTTAAAGTAGTACTACGATAAAAAAATGTTGTTCTTGTTCTCTTTCGATTCCGATTTTATATTTGGTAAGAATGCACCTGCCAATTATTGTATCTCATTTTTTTTTTTTTTTGGAATGACTACTTAATATTAAACTGTATGATTCAGCTGCATTCAAGTTGCATTAAGAGAGCTGGATCAAGAGGGAAAATTACGTTATTTACTCTCTAGTTTATTTTTGCAATGTATGAACCCAGCTGATTAGTATGCGGCAGATGCTTTCAGAAGTAAGTTGCTGTTCTGCATACCAAATTAGCTGTGTTCACATAGTAAAAATTTAAACTAATGACTCTCTCAATGCAACTCGACTGAAGTCCAATCTGGTAATGGCGGACAGTTTAAACAGGAATTCGTCAATTATTTTGAAAATTGTGGCGCAATAATTGGCATGATGCATTCTTACCAAATATAAAATCGGAATCGAAGGACAACAAGAACAACATTTTTTTGTCGTAGTACAACTTTAACATGCTTTTCTTTCCTCCGTTTACAGCCGCCCTCATCAAGCAGTCAGTCGCCGTTAAGAACAAAGACATTCGTATGTTCTTGGATGGTATTTACGTGTCTCAAAAAACCACTGTTGCTCCTGAAGAATAAGCTTGTAATAAAGTAATAAAATGTTGTTGCCACTTATAAAGAGTGTTGTTTATCTCGTCCCTCTACTTGTAATAAGGTTATTCTTCATGGTGAAGTTCAATCAATCAATCAATCAATCACTTTATTACCGTGTCTTTATAGTTAGCCGAGGGGAAACACCCCTCTACTAATCACTTAGAGCTGCATAACACTACTTCACCAGAATGTATTTTTATCGACCAGTTCCAGTCTTTTTCCAGTCCGCGCAAACACGCCAAATCTTGTACAGTTTGAGAAGCATGAGAGAAGGGTTGCGGGAGTTGGGGTATCACTAGCCTGCGTGGCGCTGGTTTTTTCCCCAATCTCCCTCCCCTTCGGACGCCTGCCGTGCAGGCTGGGGTATCACCAACCGGGCATCTCTTGTATGTTGCGAAAACAATGGGTTCGCTTGCAAAGAAAGGTGAGAATAAAAGTAGAACAAGGCTAACTTCGCCAATTTTCGTTTTTCCGTGGTCCGTCGTGTTTCTCGGTTCAAGGTCCCTAGTCTGTTTGCCATTTTCGATGCCAGCGAAGTTTTGGAAAATTGTATGGTGACGCGAAATCTTATTGCATTTCTGAAAGTTGTCACTGGAAGTGTGTAATCACCTTTAGCAAGTTTCTCAGTGATCTCTTTCGTTTCGGCACGTTTCGCGTAAAAAAAAAATACTGAAACTCTCGCATATGAACAAAAAACCAAGGCGTGGCTGTCCAGGGCCCTTCAAGGCCTTACCAAACGGATGTGCAAGCTGCTTCAAGTAAGGCACGCAGTTTGACAAAAAGCCCATTCCTTCGTTTCTACTTCCCACCGACGCAGCACCACAGTTTCTTTAGAAACTTACCCCCTCTATTCCTTAGTTTTCTAGTTCCTTTGTCTTCGCTTTCTGCCTCTGCTGTCTTCGTTAATAATTCAGGTTCTTAGGTCTTCATTTTCCTTACCTTTGAGGTTTTCGTTTTTATTTCCATTTGTTTTTTTATACCTCTGGAATCTTATTTCTTGCTGATCACTCTGATCTCTGGCAATGCGATTACCCCAGTCTCTGGAACTCTGCAAAACCAAAACCAGCTCCACTTAAATAGAAGGGAAAAATTACGGATGAACAGAATGGACTCCAATACGATTTGCAGCAAATTCGCCAGAAAACGTGGTGCTCTCCGGACCAATGAAAAAGACGAGAAAATCTACCGAATGAATTATTCTACTAACAAAGATCTTCCAGAATTAAACCAGTTTCAAAATAATCAATCAGTCATTTCGGGAAAACCGGTCGTTTTTCACTTGAAATCAATTCACGAACGCAAACATCAGGGATGGATCCAGGAGTTTTTGATAGCGGGGGGAGGGGGTCCAAAGTTGAGTAATAATACGCGATGCTGTCGATGGGAGAATTTCAGCGTCAAGCAAGCAGTAAAAGTTCTGTTAGGGAAAGGGACCCCCGACCTGGATTCGCCACTGAACAGCTAATAGCTTTAGACTACAAGCAATCACCCGTTTCGACCTTTTAATTTTCACCGATACACTTCAAATCGACCTTCGTGACTGGCATCTTTCATCTTTACGGCTTCCTCGAATTTCACACTTTGCTTTCAGTCTCCGACGCCATAGAAGAATTCAGGCAGCTAGGGGCAAAGAAAGGGAAAGGTGCTGCTTTTAATTTAACGAGTTTGTGGTAAGTGCTTTCCTCGATGTCAGAAACCCATGGCTCCTACATGTCGATGCCCAATTGTCACAATTGCCTACCCTATACTGCGAAATCGTCTTTCTGTTCATTCGCAAGGGCCTATCGTCGACCGATTTTCCTCTCTATATTTTAGAAAAGCGAACTGAAATACTCACGTATTTGTATGTCGTTCAGTCGCGACGCAAAATGCACAGCGCCGCGCCAAAGTCTACATCTGATTCTCCTGATTGTCAGAGACGATTTAGTGACTCAAAATTTATACAAGTACAGTCTAATGCAGTTTTCTTTGCGGTTTTGTGCGTTTTTTTCGTTTGTTAGTCATTTCTACAAACTTTATTAATTTGTTAACGTGTATGTCTTCCATATTATAAGTATTATCAACAATCTTTTCGGTCTGACGGGAATGAAATCGAAACTGGAATATGAACCACAGCATGGATAACGACCTCGTTCCCAGGTTCTTCTTTGCCTGGTAATCAAGTGTTCTCTGGAACGTAGCATCAGAGTTCAATATTGGAGACAAGCCGTTTTGGAATTTCTGATGCGAGTTGTCGTGGGGTGTAAAAAGCACCAAAAACAACGTACCATGCAAATGATCATTACCACAAAATCTCCAAGTGCCCAATTCTGCACAAATTTAGTGTTCTGGGGTGATATGTAAAGTTTTTGGATGGATCTTTTGCCTTATATTTTGGAGGAAATAGTTTTTCTCTCAGTGGATTTGTAAAATTTAGAGAGATAGAAAATAAAGATGCAATTTTAGAAATAGAATCTCATGTTAGCAATTAGTAGATAGACAGCAGAACAATCCACTATCAACCTGCATGGGTACTCTTGCGGGGTGGGGGTGGGGGTTAACTGTCTGTTCATTCACTCACCCTCATCGAGCCCATGAGGTCTGTTGGCGTTCCATAAATAATTTTACTTCTTTATCTCTTTTTAAGCCACACTAAAAGGGCACTGTCACGTCGATTTTTCTGTTTTCGGGTCAATTCTTCTAAAATCATTGCCTTGTGCCTGTTATGACCCTATTACCGTGCACAGAATGCTCACGCCGAAATATCAAGAAGAGTTCGATCGAGTAAAATTTTATCATGATATTTTTTGGCGACTTTTTCACATAGCTTCAAACGTTTAAAAAAATTGGTTATATTTTTAAGCTCAAATCCATTTCCATCATCGCCATTCGTAATAGACCTTTTCCGCTTGGGCAGTTTGTTGCCCCATTACAGACGGGGGGCAACAAACACGCCCAAGCGAATAAGGTCTATTACCTGATTTGTAGCACAATAGCCTTTGGCAACAAAACTAGCCATTATTGGTGGGTTTCCATTGATACATAGACAGTTTTTAGCTTTTAAAACGACACTACAATAGCATGACAACGCTCCCTTAATTAAAGTCAGGTGCACGCCGCCATTAATCCAAAACACCAACAACAATCTGACTCGGGTCCACGCGCGAGACTTCTTATCGTGGATCAAGAGAATATAAGGTAAGGGTAGAAATCCCCCCCCGGATACATGGCCCCCTTTCAATCCTTGCTTGCCTCATATCCTCTTGTCGTGGACTGATGATTTTGGGTTAGCAGAGACATGTAACGGTTAACGATTAGCGTATAAAGGACAATTTCAATATAATGTTTGTATTGAAGGAAGACATAATTTTGCTTCCAACAACAACGGATCGAGTGGAGTTCAATTTATCGATGAAACTGTCTTCTATGAACATGGGAAATTAAAAAATTGCTGATGTCGTGTGCCGGGTGGAATTGACATACCTTAGTCAACGCCCTCGCCCTCCTTATTTCAGTCTTAGCTTGAAAGAAAATATTATTTTTAAGCCTTCTGTAACTGATACAAGTATGTCCTCTTTTCTTGATGTCTAGGACGTTCAACATGGGAGCTTGTATCTGTTGTATGGAAAGACCGACGGCGGTAAACCATGAAATTGTACTAATCAGAGATCCAGCGACTAGAGATGCATTGTGGGAAGAGCATTACTTTGAACAGTGGGGAATGCTGGCTAACAGACACCGTCAATCCATCATACAGGCTTTCTGGAAAGACACATGCGTTGTCAGAATTGACGAACTGCTGAAAGAGAACTCTGTATATCAAGAAATGATTAGAACGGAAAGCCAAGCGGTGGCAAACGAAGTGACGATGACTGTCTTAAAACGCCTCGTTGCATGAGAGGTTGTGAAAACTACTATCGGAGGCACTGTGCGAGTTGGTGGGGTGGGGTGGGGAATGTCTACTTTGGCAGAAACAACACATGGAGCCGTCCAAAGAACAAATACCGCGTGTCGTCTGGCGGGCGTTACCCTCGGACCAGCAATATCCTCTATTGTAGGAGAAACAGTAGCTCGATTCGCCGGGGAGAAACTCGGAGTGAGCGATCCGCATACAAATGATCTTCTTAGTGCTGGTGGGGCCGCGGCAGGTGGGGCTCTTGTTGGTGCTTGTGTTGGGGGCCGTGTTGGGGCTCTCGCAGGTGCTGCCATAGGGGTCGTTAGTTGGGGGCTCCGAGAGCTTATGAGTGGTGCTCTAGATCGACGAAGCTTAAGGGCCACTAATGTTCCAAGGAATAACTGGTGCTACTGTGAAATTGGATCGTTGGGCAATGATGCGGCTCAATTATGCTTTGGCACTTACGGCTCGGACGATACTGTTTACCGCAAAACGTACCAACATGAATTTAGAGGGCAAAATTCAAATTGGGTAATGAGCGCTGGACAGCCACAAGACGGCAGCTTTCAGCTGTGTCTGTGGGTGGGGAATAGGATGATCAAGCTTCTGAAAAGTGTTCGTCATCGAGATCGAATTCGAGTGATCAGGAAAAGAAGAGCATATCATATAGTTCATTGTAGAGGCGAGTTTCATCCTGGAAGAGACTCTGGTACAACGGTAGTTTACAAGATCAAAGTACGGCGGCAGTAGCACAGCTATGAATACAGTCAGTCGTCAGTAGTGCAGACATAACTGAGACCACACCCTGTAGTTCTTCCAGCTTAGAGTCCTTAGAGAGCTGTATAGATGAGACTTTTAAATGCTGGAACCACACTAATTACTCCGTAGTTCTCGTTGCCAGGTCTCTTTGGAGAGATTAAAACTGTAAGGCTGGCACTGCGGCAAAGCACACTTTAAATGGGACAACATTTCGACTAGTACAACACCTGCAAAACTAAGAGGAAAAATCCCGCGGAATCAGTCGCCAATGAGGTGGTTAGCTCCCGTACCCGGCGTTGGCCGAGTTGGCTAAAATCAGAGATCTATCAGACGATAACTGCAATAGCCCGGCACCAGGCTCTTGGTGGGGAATAGTGCAGCGAGCGAAGCGGGTCGAGCGACGGAAATTTCTCGGCCCATTTCGCAAACCTGTTAGATTGCTAGTTATTATCTTATTAACATTATTCCGGTCTATTTCTCGCCAAGGAGCCTGATCCAAGGAAACTCCACGAAACTCGAAAAACAAGGGGTTATGCAGCGCTTTGCACAGATTTAATTCAGACGATATCTGACCATATATGGGCATCATACGAATTTGTTTTGGAACTGTACTTTGGCGGAAACGATTTAGTAAAAAGCGAGTTACTATCACTTTTTAACTGACCTTGTGCTTTTCATAATTATTATGATAAGTTTCGACAACTGGATCAAATACTCTCAAAAATACGAAAACTGGATAAAGTTTTTGAAACATTTCCGGTATTGCTCAAAGGGAAAGCAAACGATATTATAACGAATTCCTCTTTCGAATGACGTGTTGTAAGAGCTATTACTGTAAATAGCTAAGAAAACTGAACACTTAAAATAAAATTAAAGTTATTTTTGACTTACCTAAATTGATTATAACCGCGATGTAAGAGTGGGCCTATGTATGGAAAAATGTATCAAACGTGTCGGGAGCTAGAAAATTTTCTACCCATCATGGTCGTTTTTTTTTTCGCTTATTTTTTTCCTCTCCTTTTTTAATTTCGCTTGTCCGTTCAGTTTGCGCTTCGACTTTGCAATCGGTGAATTGCGATAAACGTGGACAACAGAAGTGTTCAACAGCTTATTTAAATACTTTAGCTTTGTTGCTCGACTGAATTGCACAGAAGCGAGCGGCCGAGTGATTTTTAAAAATAATTTAAATCTTGATCTTAATTATGTTATCTTCAAGAATCAACATGGATTTAGTAAATATAAACATGTACGAAACGCAAGTAAACATTACTAAACTAAGCAAATTATAGAGAAAAAATATTCCATGAAAAAATAAGGTAATTAGACTGACTTTAGCACTTGCGGTGGTTTTCAGAACAAAATGCGAGATATCAATAAACCAGGATGCGATTGAATTTTAGTGTGTATTTATAAAGTAGCGTGTAAAAGTGACATTTGCGCATACAGTGACTGACTTTTCATGTCAGTTTTTTATGTCATATTCAGTTTTTGAACTTCCCTAGGTTGAGCATTTCCACAGACTCCTAATCATTTTAATGTCCGCTAGTTGTCTTGTTGAGTTTTTGTCGAAAATAAAAAAGAACTTGATATCGTTTTCACACAAAGCCAGCCTAGATCTGCAAAGTTCGCGCACCGACGCACATTTAGAATGGAAATTTCAACATTTCGAAATCTCCGCGGACTTACCGCATGTGTTTCGATTGTTTCAGTGATCACGCAATACTCATTTCCCGCGATTGCTAAATATCCAATTCATAGAACTTTTGTGGGAAGATAACTGGGCTAATATTTGTCTGGACCATGACGTTGCAGTGCGTGCAAAAATTGCGTGGAAAATATCACAGCCAACAAGCCAACCCCACAGGTGTGTCAATCTCGCGATCACGTGACTTCCTCCGTCACTGTGTCTCATTCAAGATCTAACAAGATGGCGGAAGATTTGTTCCGCTTTTTATACTGAAAATCTTTCACAAGCACCAGGACTCGACTTATTCCGTTCTCGACGGCGAATCTTAAAGGCTTCTTAAACTGTTGTGTTACTTGAGAACGATGTTTTCTATTGGGAAACGTTTTCTGTGGCGACTGAACGTAATCGTTGCTTTGTTATTGTTCGTTTGTGTCGGGAATCTTGTCAATTGCAGTTTCTACGATGAAAAACAATCCACGGAATACACAGAGGCTAAACTGAATATAACGTACTGCGATATCTCTGGCAAGAAATGCTTTGTAAAACCGTACGGTGATGGGAAGTTTGGAATACACAGCCCCAAAGACGACTCGAGTGGCTGGCTGTATACCTTGATTGAAAACAACGTAAATGGATGTAAGCAATTCAATGTAAATGTAGACAAGAACCCATGGATCGCCCTTATCGAAAGGGGAGCGTGTAATTTCAAGGAAAAGATACGAAATGCCTACAACCACAACGCTACTGCGGTGTTAATTTATGACCACAAAGACGACGAGGATGCGATTATTATGTCGCATACAGACGCCGACTATATTGTAGCTGTGAGTATAACTAAAGCGCTCGGAGAAGATCTAGCCCGTGCTCTTGTGAACAGAACCAAGGCTGTGTACGTAGAAATATCTGTTGGCAGTAGCTACACGAATAAGTGGGTAAATCCAGCTTCAGTTCTGTTTGTTTCGGTTTCGTTCATCGTGCTGATGGTCATTTCGCTCGCTTGGTTGGTCTTCTACTACGTGCAAAGGTTTCGCTATGTTCACGCACGCGATAAAACAGAGGTAAGAACATGCATTTGAGAAGAGAAAACAGCAAGTTTCGTTTTATTACTAGTTTATGCTATATAACAAAGCTAGTGTAAATTCTCGAAGGCGGGTGATGTTGTTGTTTTTATTTGTTTTCAAATCCACTGTCGAATCATACTTGCCCATAATTCGGTTTCCCTGAAACGCATATTTCATCGTGTAATTTACACCAAAACTGACATGTAACTTGCAAGTTTATTTTGTCTTAATCACGTTTTGTTTTCCGATTTTGAATCTTGTATTTTTACCTCTCCGTTTTGTTGTAATTAACGCGTTCGGAATTTTTAGATGTTTTGCGTCATGGAAGTTATACTCAATTACTTTTGATTTGAAATGAGACGGAACAAAGTTGCTCATTGTTTCCGCCTCGCCAATCACAAGTTTTATTGCAATGATCCACTTTGGTATTTTAAGGCAAAAATTAGTTTACCTTTGTCCAGTATTAGATTTTACTAACTGCAAAAGCGCAAACAAGGCTCGAGCCAAGAGGAACTCGAGCAGACACTTTTTAATATCCGAACTTTGCTTACATGCATACAAATTTTTACCACGTCGTGGTACAATATTCTGATTAAGTAAATAACAGGTATTTGAATTGTTCTGCATTGCAAATAATACATACAGTAAGATATGTGAATAACAGGTAATAAGTATTAAAGTATTTTATTAATATTTTCAAGAGGAACATTAAAGGTCTTCTTCCTGTGTGAACTTTGATTCTGGCTTACATGTAGCTTGCAATTTGATCAAATTTGTCCTTTCTGGAATCTTTTATGTTTTACAGAAACGTTTGACCTCAGCTGCCAAGAAGGCTATAGCAAAGCTCCCAACACGCACTGTCAGTAAAAAGGTATGTTATATTTGTCAAGGGAAACAATATCTGGCCATTAGCTAATCTGTGGGAAATTATTTAATAATTAGAATATTGGCCATACCAAGTTCTTTTTGTCTCCTGGAGGCCAAGGATAGTTGTTGTCAATAAATATTAATATAAATCAAGAGTGAAGTTGCATTCTCTTTGTCTTTGTCTTGCATGAATGTTTCATTAGTATATAGATTAAGCCAAGCCTAAAGCGGAGCTCTATGGTGGCCGACTGTTCTCACAGAAAAATTGGGCCAAATTCCTGAAGAAAAATATCCGAAGAAAAAGCGAAGAAAAAAACACTTTTTCGTTGAATAAATTTTTTTCTGAAAAATAAAAAAATATATATAAAAAAATAAAAGGGATATACTACAAATGTTTTAAAATAAATTTAACTTTGGTTTAAAAAAAAAAGAAAAAATTAAGAAACATGTTTCGGAAATGAAAAAACAAAAATAAACTAGAGTATATTTACAAAAAAGAGTAAATAAAAAAAAAATAAAATAAAATCAGAGTTTTGATTTCAATGCCAAATCCATTTGAATTTCAAAAATGCGGTGAGAACGACCGGCTATGAGATTGCCGGCCGTTCTCATACAAAATTTTAATTGAAAACGAAATGTTTGATGACGGCTGAGTGTTCTCATAGCCCACTATATCCGTGATCAGCGGTCTTCTAATCAAAGATGGCGGAAAGGTCGATCCGAAGCAGTGACATGCGAAGCAGATCTACGCTATGTTATGAAAAATGTCAGACGAAAGGAGATTCTGGACTTCAATTGTTTGTCCTGATTTTCTTGGACATGCTTAGAGTTTGGGAACTTTGAGCAGAAGACTGGTTCAAAAAGGCTTACCAGTGCAATAAGACACGACTAAGTGGGTCTTCAAATTCTGCTTTGTGGGGTGCTGTCAAACCAAGTTTACCGGGAGTGGGGGGGTGCTCCCATATGAACAAAGGTGTACGAGGCGAGGGGGCTGCAGCGCTCCCCAGTTTCAAAAATTTTCGACATTTTTCGGGCAAAACGCGTAGAATAGACGAGGCTTAGGGGAATAAAACAAAAGGAATTATTTATTCATCCCTAAGCCTCGATGCAAAATCTTTTGTTTTATTCCCCCAAGCCTCGGTGACATGTTAGAGTCGCGCAGGCTTCTCAACATTTTTACACTGTCACGTTGCCTGAACAAAACCATGTTGTGGCAAACGTAACACACAACATAGTCAACAGACTTGCGCGTGAAAATTTACAGCTTGATCGTGTGGTGCTAGAATGTCACATTGACGAATAAAGGAGGTAGAAACCTAAACACCGAGCTTAAGAGAAAAAAGCTCGTCCGAGTTGAACCATGGCGACAGACAGCGTCTCTCTAAGACAAACTAATAGCCTTCAAGAAGTAAAGCTAAAGCAGTATTTGGTTTAGTCGGACAAAGATAATTATCGTATCTGTGATAAGACGCAACAATAACTTGCAATAGTTTAATGAAACAGCCAGGCCCGGCTCCACAATGTAGAATGCAAGTAAGATAAATCTCACAGTAAATCTCACACTTTATCTTTCTAAAGCAAATTTAGAGAGCTAAAAGAAAGTCATGCATTAGATATGATCCAAATTATAAATGATAAATTATAGAGGTGTCAGACTCTACACGAAAGCGTCAGATAACAACGGAAATCATGCAGCCCTATGACCTCTTAACATTTGCTGTACAACGCTAAAACGGATCTATTCTTATTCATAGTCCTCCTCGTAACACAGAATTATTGCCCTTAGGAAACAAGTGCGAAGCAAGAAAACGGTCGAAAGATTGAAATCGAAAAGGGAACGGCAAATCAGTACAAATGTCACGGCACGTAGGAGTCGCACAGGCTTGTCAACATTTTTACACTTTCCACTTCTTTGATCGATATCACCGAAAACTCCCAGCCTTCTGCTCAAAGTTCCCAAACTCCAAGCATATTCAGGAAAATCCTGACAAACAGATGAAGTCCAGAATCTTCTTTCGCCAGAGATTTTTCACAACATAGCACAGTTATTCTGACTTAAATCTGTTCATAGTCCTCCCAGTTACTGCTTCCGCTTAGAAGACCGCTGATCATGGATATAGCGGGCTATGAGAACACTCGGCCATCATCAAACATTTCGTTTTCAATTACAATTTTGTATGAGAACGACCGGCCGTCTCCTAGCCAGTCGTTCTCACAGCATTTTTGAAATTCAAATGTATTTGGTATTGAAATCAAAACTCTGATTTTATTTTTTTTTTTTTTATTTACTGTTTTTTTTTTGTAAATATTCTCTAGTTTATTTTTGTTTTTTCATTTCCGAAACATGTTTCTTAATTTTTTTCTTTTTTTTTAAACCAAAGTTAAATTTATTTTAAAACATTTGTAGTATGTCCCTTTTATTTTTTTTATATATTTTTTTATTCAACGAAAAAGTGTTTTTTTCTTCGCTTTTTCTTCGGATAGTTAAGAATTTGGCCCAATTTTTCTGTGAGAACAGTCGGCCACCATAGAGCTCCGTGTTTTAGCTGGTTCTTAACATCCCTGCAAGTATGCGGCAAACAACTTACCGTAATACCATATCACAACAAACAAAATTTATGCACTTTGACAGGTTTCCTGATTTATGGAAATTTAAAAACATAGATCTAAAGAACGTTTTCAGCCGCGAATTGCAAAAAAACAACGTCAGCTCCAAAATTAGACATTCTTAAAAAGAGTGTATACTGCAAGATACCATAGTCAAATCAATGTTTTCCATTTATCTTGTTTCAGACTGAAGGTGATGAAACAGACAGCTGTGCAGTGTGTCTGGATGGTTACAAAGCTGGTGATGTGGTCCGTACACTTCCTTGCCAGTAAGTAAATGTAAAATGCTTATTAAGTAGTATAACTCCGTACACTCTTCGTGATAATGCACATGTCAGCTTTCCAATTAAGTTTTATGGACTATAAGTCTTTGTCTCTTGCATTAACTACTATCTAATATGCTAAATCTACTGGATGCAACAGGAGCACTGATTACAACAAAATGGGGTACATGCTGTATTTGTATCACACGAGCAGACAGATTTTCTTGTTGCACACTAAATAATTTATTTTTGTCTTGGGGAGAGATCTCTAACTAAGATTCATGCTGCAAAATTTTGTGTCTACCAACAAAACAATGCTGAAAATGAAATTAAAGTTATGCAGAAGTGAAATTGTGTGTAAAACAATAAACTTGAAAAAGTAGGTTTTAGGACATTTTTCAGTTTAAAATTCATAACAACAACAAAAAAAGTAACAGAAGGACTTGAACGATTGTCAATTTGGCTCATCAAGGTCAGCGGCAACCAAAATTTTTATTAATAGTGGCGCGCATTTTACAAAAAGAAGACGTCTATTCGATAAGCTTTCAAAAAATATAATTATACTTTATTGGGGTTAGCATTTAATGATTTTCACACAATTTCACTTCATAAGCAAACTCCAATTTTATTTCAGTGCAACCTCTATGTTAGTAGTAGGCCATGTTCATTTTTGCTTAATAGTTAAAAATTTGTCACTGGTTAACAATTTATCCGAGATGCAGCATTGATCATTAGTGCTGTTAACAACTGCATTGCTAAATGGAGGTTGGGTGCCTGGGGTGTCCAGGGGCTTCCACTGGAGGCTCAACAGCCAGCCAGCCCCTAGACTATTCCCATGGCCTGCATATCCCTGCAACCCAGCCATGAGTCCCCACGCCAGGCATCCAGCCTGGCACCCGCCACACTGCCAAGCAGTAGAAATAGGAAGGGGAGGTGGAGGGAGAAGACAGCTGAAATGACCAGCACAAGATGGCGGACAAAGCTGCACGATGAACGCTGCCATGTGACTGAACGAACCATGTCAGCCTGTGAGCCCAGGGCATAGACCGCTAACTACTAACTGCTTTTTTTTTGTTAACTTTGTTAAATGTGCATTTAACTGCATCAAATAAAATTATTTACTATATAAACAGAAAAACATGTTTTTTTTTCACATGTGAATATAACATGTTATCTTCACGTACCTCTGCGCGGCCATGTGATATCCTCTAGTAATGACTGATGTTTAGTCGTAGCTCTATGTATCACCCATGGTGACTTGTTCCTCTCTAGGCATGAGTTCCACAAACTTTGTATTGATCCATGGCTGGTGGAGCATAGGACCTGCCCCATGTGCAAGCTTAACATCTTGAAGGAATTAGGGGTGGTGAGTTCACAATTTTAAATTTTGCAGGACTCTTAGATTTAAAGCCTTAATGTGACTGTGATATCTCTATGGCAGGAACTTTACGTGATTCTGGCACACAGCTTTTTATTTATTTACAAAAATTGTGTTTCACTTAATCCTAAGTGTACTGCTGATTTCCTTTTTCAGATTTTTATTTTTATGCTTCAGGTGTTTGAGTCGTAATAATTGTAGTCTGAAAACATGCCAAAAATTATCAATTTCTAATGACTGGATTTCAAGAAAATTCAATTTGTTTACATAATGGTCCACTCGTACTGTGCATGTGCCAACCATAATTTACCCTTCTTGGCAATTAACAGAATTGTAAACCGCATTTTACGAGCTAGTGAGACTTTTGTTGAGCTATATTTGCTGCCAACTTAATTCCATTAAACCTTTTCTTATGTTAAGTACGAGTTTGTCATTTTGAAATGATAATTGTTTTTATTAATGTAAAATTCAGTTCTGACATGAACGTTCGGTGCACATTTCAAATCCCTATTATTAAATTAAATGTTCTTGACTAATGACCACAACTGAGTTTGATGATGACAGGCAACTGAAATCAAATGCAATTGTCAAATCAAATCAAATCGTCTTTGTTTGATGAGGGTAGCACATAATAGTCTTTCAACTAAAAAAGTTGTGACCTTTGATCCTGATCAAATTGGAATGGAAGTGTTAGTTTTTGTGGAGATGGAGGAAAAGCAGAGAACACTTGGAAAAGGATGAGAACCAACAACAAACTCGGCCCATATAATCATGGTGTTGGGTCTCTGAATCGAACCAGGGCCACATTGGTGGAGGCGAGCACTCTCACCACTGTGCCTTCAGTGCTCTCCAGAGATTGGAACATTTTAACCCTCCTATTGCATCCATTTCAAAAGGGTTAATTTGCAGTCTGCAGAATAATATTATTAGTAGCTGTCAAAAAATTGATGTGAAGTTTTATCTTCTTCCTCAGACCAGTGATGAATGTCGCACTCAAGATGTGGAGGTTGGAACATCTGAGATTCCAGAGGAAGACCATCACACTGCTGCAGATAACCCTGGTGTGGTTATGAATGAAATTGAACCTTCTATGACCAGTGAAAGGAGACCAAGTTCAGACACTTCAGGTAGGCAGAGCAAGAAACATCTGCATCTGATCTTTATATTGGTACCTTACCAAGGAATCATGATTGATCCTTCACAAAAATATTACATCTGACAGAATTTTAGACACTTCAATTTCGTATATCTTGCTGTCTTGGATTCTTTTCCATGATTTCGAATCTGAGACTTGATTAAATTTTCTTTTGAAATGCCAAGAAAATCTTGAGGTGGCATAAAATATACCAGTCTTGCCATCAGATTTCCAATTGGCCAGCCTTTTGTGTGATGCGTAATCTCGTTTCTGTAGCATTAGCTGACCTGGAGGAATGGTGCTCTTGCCAACACAAAACACAAAACAAAAGGCGGGTCCTGTGCCTCAGGAGTGCCTCTCTCCATGCAGAGGTAAAAAATAAATCGGTCTCAGTAAATTAAATGCTGGATGGTAACACTACGTTGGACAAGTATCCCATCCAGGAGAGGGTAAAATTATTCCCAATCACCCAACTATGGAAACCAGAGAACAGCACCCGCTTTCCCAGTATGTTTCAATTTATAATATGTCAATATGTAAAACAGCAGTGAACTGATGGAAGACTTTCAACTGACTGTCTTTTTGCAGAGAGCTCCAGTGTTTCTGGATCTGGTCGTGTGTTTCATGTCAGTGCAGAGATGAACTGGGAAAGAGAGGGTCAATCTAGTTCTACATCAAACTTGGTTGAACTCCCTAACCTTAGGGCTTGACACCACTAGCCATTGTTTAATTAGAATTGTACTCAGAACTTAAATGGATGCATGTAAATGGTGGATATTGTAGTTAGCAGAGCAGAATAATTGTAACCTGGAACTTTACTGTGAATGCACATGTATGTGTGGATCGGCCACTGGAAATCACAGTTCATCATCATCTTTCTCTAAGGCAGAGATGTTCCTGTCTAAGGCAGGCAAAATTAGTGGCATTGACTCTAATGGTGTGAAGGGAGTATATAATTATCTTTTTATTTTTCAAAATGTGGCCTTGAGGCTCACATCATCATCACTGACATAAGCAATGCTTTTTTATTTGTGTAAAATTCCAGGTTTGTTTACAAGTGCTTTCTCCAGTTGTAATGCACAAAAGCTAATGTTATGATCCCACATTAGACCTTTTCTTATTTTTGACATGCCAAGTACTCAAATTTACCATTTTGAAGTGATCATTGTTTTAAAAATTCAGTTCTCATGAATTTTTGGTGTGTGTTTCCACAAATTGAAAGGATCAAAATTGGAAGATTATTTCTAGGATTTGTAGATTAAATTCATCAAACAGGTCGAGGAAAGGTACGGTGCAGAGAAAAGGAATATTTACTGAATGATATAAATTGGAACAAAATTTCCCAATGACCATTGTGGAAAATTTACATAATTATTCTTTACTTTGTTTTGCAATAACATACTTTGACATAAAAGAGTAATAACTTGTTATTTTTAAATAGGAAACTGATATTTTTAACAAGAAAATTAACAAAAAAATTACGTGATGTTTCGACGACTTCATGTCATCATTTTCAAAATTTAATGTGAATTAATAAAGATAGCAGGGAATATAGATTGTTATAAGAGTGCGAGAAGGAACATTAAATTATAATTAATGGGGGACTATTTACACTAAGAGTTTCGCATGAATGGAATCAACTTCAGTTGAGTTTTGAACTGTGCCCTTTGTTCTTAATCCAAAGCATTTCAAAAATCAGACATTCCAGTTTGCTGTGGTATCTCTTTAGGACTTTAAAGTTAAGAATTAAATTGACTGATGTTGAATCATGTGTGACCCTGAAATGTTCCGAATGTTGATGTTCTTCTACACGCTGATGGAGGTTGCGGTGAGTGTATCCAACATAATTTGTATCATACAAATGACATGTGAATTCATTATATTACACTACTAAGGGGAGACTTTTCTTCCGTTACTCCCAGGTAATCAGTGATCTCTTTACTTGTAAGACTGGTTGTAACTAGTGATTAATTTTTGATCCAAGGTTGTGAAGTTGTCTGTGAACCGCATCGGCTGATGTCTGATCATTAGCACCAGTCCAATTCATTAAGAACTTTAAAGTCCTAAAGAAATGCCACGGCAAACTAGAATGTCTGATTTTTGAAATGCTTTGGATTAAGAGCAAAAGGCTGAAGCTGTACATTTCAGCTGATTCAATTTGTGCGAAACTCTTTATGTAAATAGCCACCCCTTTAATTTAATGTACCTTCTCGCACTCTTATACCTATACATATTCCCTGCTACATTAATTAAGGCCTTATGCATCCGATGGTGAAATGAGGACTGATGATGATGATGATTTGACAGTGATAATATGAAGTTGTCAATGTACTTCTTCATAAATTTTCTTGTTAAAATGTTTATCAAAGTGGGCGATTAATATAAACTGAATTTTGGAGAGTTTATTTAAACTGAGCCCTGCAATTTTACTGGTTTCATGTAAACTCTTGAAATGAAATCGAGAGATGAATCTTCAGGCAATGTTTAGGCAACATGCCACCCTGAAGAAGGCAGCACTGCCAAAATGTCGGTGAACATAACCGAACTTTATAGTGTTTAAAAATACCACTGAAAAACTTTTGTATCACCTGAACAAGATGCTACGCAGTTTTTAACAATATTATCAATGTTTAGTTAAGTCCTTTTTGTAGTCTAATTCACTACCCGACATACTAAAAGTAGGCTTTTATGAATTGAAAAGTGCTCTATGATTGTTGTAAGTATCAACTTTCTATTCTTAGTAACAGCGCATGACTTTGTGGCTTCAGTCCTGTGACATTCACCACAAAATATCTGTAGAGTAAAGGACAATTGTCATGTAGTTTAATCATGGTTGCCACAGGTCAGGAAATGGACAGGGAGAAAAAAATTATTCAACATCAGGGAAAAGTCAGGGAATTTAATTTCGAGTCAGGGAAAGTTTAAGTCTGAGAAAAGTCAGGGAAAAGTGTACTAATTTATTTCTTGACAATTCAGCCGTGTTTTGTTGTAATAAATGGGTAGAGAGGTTGGCTTTAAGGGGAGGTTGGAGGCCATTACCAGGACTAATTGGTGATTTTTTTTAATTTAGTTGGTCAGGGAAATTTTACATTTGTCAGGGAAAAGTCAGGGAATTTCAAGATCCTGTGGCTGTGGCAACCATGTTAATCTTTGTATAGCAGTTGTTAGTTTACCTAGGCTGGTGGGAGTGTTAAATTCAAACTCTTGCATTTGCTGGAAAAATGTTTTTAGGCTTACACCAATGTTATCTTTTATGCCAGCTAAATTCTAATTTCTGTGAGGATGTGTGTTAAGTTTTTTGCAGTTTATGAGAAATCAGCAGACTGAAGTCTTTAATTTTTGAATTTTGACAGTCTGTAATAAGAGAATATCAGTTCATCAGGATCTTCGTGATACAATCATACCACTGTTTTTCACATCTTCAAGCTTTTCAATTTCTTGGCCTTTTATTTTCATTATTATAATTGTTTTCAGGCCAAAAACAACCTGAAATGCTTGAAAATGTTATTCATGAAAAACCTTGATATGTAAAAATGTTATTAAATAGTATATTTTGAACTTTTTGCAAGATCTGATTGTTTCCCAGAAAATCGAGTGATTTTATGTAGCCAATTTATGTTTTATATACAGTGGAATGCCCAGTTTTCAATCACTTGATTTCCTGAGCTTCCCCACAACATGAACCAGAAAAATTTTCTCTTCCCTCAGTCAAACGTTGCAATTTTACCACAATTTTCTTTTTCCTCCTTTGCGGAGAGTGGCGGCCTTTTGTTTAGTGTGCCTCACTCCAGATCAAGCTCTCTGGGTTTGAATCTTGCCCGGCATCAAATGTTTGCATTCTTGGGCAAGACGTGTCGCTCACCATGCACCCCTCTTTGCCAAAGAGTTTAAAATGAGTAGCAGCCATTTTTTTTCTTTTTTTTTGTGGGGGGGGGGGGGGGAGTGGGTGGGTGGGACCCAGCAGTGGACTAACATCCCATTTGGGAGAGAACAGAATACTCTTGTCACTTCATGCTAAAAACTGGGAATAAGCCCTGGCCTGATGTACCACTGCACTTGAATGCATACTTCATCTATCTAGCTGTAAACCCTATCCTTTAATTTCTCTTGGAGGTTCGAAAAATACCAGGGATTCCACCGTATGTAATTAGTTACTGAGTAGTTATTGGAATTAATTTTCATACTACTTGGGGTATTTCAAATTTATTGTTCTTTCTTCCTTCAGTGTAGGGAACTTGTAAATAGATGAGGAAGGAAGTGTTAATTAAGAACTGAGAATTCTTGTATGTTAAAAGCTAATAAATGTACAAAATGTTTGTTATTTACACGTGTAGTTTGTGCCTGTTCTGTCCGAGCATGTTGTTTGTTCTTGTGTTTTCTCTGCCAATCCGTCCAATCCTGTTATGCATTCAACAACTTTATCAAGTGGTGTGTTGGGGGGTGGGGTTGGACCGGGCAGAGGTGAGGGTGGAGGAGTGGAGTTAGGCTGGGCAGAGGTGGGGGATTTGACAATGATAATCTTACGAACCAGGAGTTTGGCTAATCTTAAAGCTGGGTACTACACAACCAAGGGGGATGAACATTAATTTCTCTTTTTTGTAACCTTGCACGCATGTCCACCACTGCGCGCGCATTTCTTGCCATTTGAACTAACGTTGACGTAACATATCAAACACTTGTTCCCTTTCAGAATACAGGAAATGGCATCTTAGAGGCCTAAGTGGAGGCCTACATTTGTAGAAGATTTTATGCATTCTCGTCCCCAGAGCCGCTTGTCCCTCTTTGCCGGCTGTGCACTAGGAACAAGTGGCTCTGGGGACGAGAATGGATTTTATGGGTAACATGCCCCCAGGCCCCCTAGAGACTAGTGCCTTTTGCGCTCGTGCTTGCTCCCAAAACCTATCTCTTTTTCTATTTCAAGGGTTGGAATCTGTAGCTTTGCAATTCAGAGACAGGTGTACTGGCAATTTTTTGCGAGGGGGTGGGGGGCGGTGAAAAAAAAATTCTCGCAAGCTGCCTTGCCCAAATTTTCTCATGCCGCCCAAAAAAATCTGATTTGCCCAAAATTTGGGGGGGCCCGTACGCAAGAGTAACTAATGTGCAAACCTGCGAGCCGGAGCCGCGAGCCAAGGACAAAGGACCGCGAACGATAATTCTGCTAGTTTACGCAGGATCTGCAAGAGACCTAATCAGCCAAAACGTGGATTTCCACTGTCGCGTAATATTTTACGTGCGTAAATAAAATTATAGATGAAGTATGGAAAACTTGTGGACACGTTTACGCAAGCCGTTCATATATTGTCTATAAATTATTTTACGCACGTATTAAAGAAAACACGCGACAGTGGAAATCCACCTTAACACAAACATAACTGCAAGGCTGATATTTAAAACATGGTCAGAAGAGGGTGGGGGGGGGGGGGGGGGGTGGGTGTAGTGTTAAAATGAGAAGGGGGCGGGGTACAATTTTCTTAAGATATTATTCTTCGCATATGTGAAAAGCGCACCTTTTCGGTAAAAAACGGGAAGGTGATCGAAGGTCTAATGTGTCCCTCAGGAACCTGGGCTAAAACATCAAAACATTTTAGTGACAGGTCTGGGTACCAGTGACAAAACAAGATGGCGTCCGTAGCAAGGTCATACATTCTCAACAAGAAAAGGTAATAATGATCAATTTGTGTGAATCTTTTACTTTCCTTGTCATGCTGTACTACTTTTTACTCTATGCCATTTTCATGTAAAAATCTTATTAACGTGTTTTCGTCTTCAAGGCAAGAACAAGCTGGGAATCAAAGGTGTCAAAAGTGTTTACAAATAGGCCACTGGACGTATGAATGCAATAACAAACGAAAGTACTTACAACGGGATTCAAGGACAACGGTCATTAAAAAGAAAATCAAGTTGATGAAATCTGCAAGTGAGAACACTGCTGCAACGGAAAGGTGATTTTAAAATGTTAGTAAAGCATTTGACCGACAAATAAATTCATCACGTGCCACAAAGACGCAAGGAACTGTTTTTCCCTGAAAAAGGAGATGGTGTCTGAAGATGATAATAGTGAAAGAGCAAAAGCTTTGTTTGCTAACTAGTCCCCTTCGCAGCCCAAAAAAAGGGACAACTGTATAAATTTGAAAAGTTTCGGTGGTTTCGTTTCGTTGTTTCAGCTTTTAGTACATGCCTCTTTTATAGACTGCAAATTAAAAATGCTTGATAGCAATTATTTTGAAAGATCAAAACAGGAAGTCATTTTTGGGAAACTTCTGAAAATAAAGCTCACCTCGTATATCGTCAATCTCTTTTAGTGATGTCATCACAGGTGTGGGTACACCGGATAATAAAAAACCAACTGTGCATGCTTGTGATCTTACATCCGACAAATTTTCCCTGACATTGTAAAGGATAGGCTGTTGCCTCGCTAAGGCTTTTCAGCAAAAAATAAAGCTTGTACAAATACATAGACCATAATAGACAATAATACAAATAAGGTAAGATAGTGGTAAGTGTAGTGGCAAAGCACTGAAGAGAAAGAGTTTGGTGTAATAAAACTAGTTCTTTACAGATTGTCAAGGCATGATTATTATAACATAGCTTAGTTCTTCTGATTATTGCTAGCTCCAGTTAATACTAACTAGGACTGTTTTATGCAAGTATTAGCTGGAAGTTTCAATAGTACAGTGTGTGACCTTGTCATATTCACAATCCTTAATTATTACAGCTGTAATAACTATTATATTTACATGTATCTGACATGAAAATTTGATGCCTTTTTTCCTAGTGAGGTCCTTGACAAGCAGAAGACATCAAACAAAAGGTATAATTGTAAATTGTTCATTTACCGGACCCTAAAGGAATTTTTTTTGAACTCCCAAGATTCAGTCCACTACAGTTTTCATACTGCTAAATGGATGTAGCTCTGCATAATTGGTACATAAACCTGGGATGTTTACCACTTAACCAAAAATGCTGGAAATTTTAGTTACAAAGAAAATAGAAATTATAGCAACTTTCTGTCAAACCCATGTCTTGGGCAAGACACTCCACTCTCACAGTGCCTCTCTCCACCCAGGTGTATAAATGGGTACCGGCAAATTTACTGCTGTGGGTAACCCTGCGATGGACTGGCATCCCATCCAGGGGAAAACTTAGCAACACTCTCTGTCGCTTCATGCTAAGGAAACCCGGGATAAGGTCTAGCCCAATGGGCCACCAGGCTTGTATATGGACTTTACCTTACCTACACCTGCTGGAGGTACCCCTATTAAAGATTATTTTAAAGTATTTTATTGTTTTTTGTTGAAAGCAGCAGTGACAGCAGCGATGATAGTGATGAGTCTGATTCTGATGAGTCTTCAACAACAGATAGCAGTGACTCATCTGACGACAGTAGTTCTTCCAGTAGTAGCAGCAGTTCCGACAGTCACAGCAGTTCAGAGGAATCAGACAGTGATGATGAACGGAACAAGAAGAAAAGGAAACAGAAGAAGAAGAGGCAATGAAATGTGAAAGAAATGTGATGGCCCACACAGTGCATAGAGAAGCAAATTGGAAATACTGATGATGATGGGTACATTACAAGGACCCAACTGGAATGGCTGATGGTGTCATGTTATTTGCTTGTAAGAACAGTGGCTTAGAAGGATTCTTACTGTAGTGGAATGCAATGCAAGAAAATCCTGCTAAATTACCTGATTTGTTCTCTGCTGTGGATGCAAAAGCTGTTCTTGTACACTCCATTCAGACGCTATAAAAATAACTATATTTTTATGCTTTATGACCTTCAAAAGTGGATGACCTCTAATACCAAAGATTCTTGATACGTGACTGAATAATTTTGTATTGGGTTTTATCAGTTTGTTATACACTGCAAAGTTTTATTCCGCACTTAACGTTCAACACCAAACTGACACCAAAAGGTAAAGCCGTGGGTAAGCTGTGTATTTAGGGACAACCAAATATTGTGCCATTGCTTGAGCAAACAATACCTGTTATCTTTCTGTTGAAGGAACAATTGCATGCTGTCTATTTAAGATCCACTGTTTGATATGATTTTTCTTTGGAAGTGAACCTATCCACTCGAATTTTACTCTGTAAATGCAGTATGCTTTTATCTCATATTGTTATAATTACCAATTTCTATTTGTTGCTGAGTTTTAATATTCCTTTAAACCAGTTCTCTGCACTTGAGGTTTGCATAGTTAATCCTTGACAAGGAGGGAGATTAAATATCGCTTCTGTTGACAAGTATATGTTGACACCATGGAATCTTTCAACCTTGATACCAAACCCTCTCTCTTTACTCCTTCCCCACCCCCCACCCAACCCCCCTCAACAGAGAGATTGTAGGTCATGTGGTTCCGTTACGTCACACTTCACTAACTGCCTAACTCGTTCTCAAGGCCATCCTCGGAAACACGGACAATTGTCGGGACGAAACGAAGTAAACGTGGTAAAACTCGGAGCGATGAAAGTTATCATTCAGCCCTTCTTCTGCTGGTCTTTCTTGAAAACGTTCCTCGCTCTGAGTTTTGCGGTGTTTTCTTCAATATTAAGTCGCGAATAACTGCCCCTGAGGTTCTCTCAGCGCTTGGTACCTGGTCTGTAAAAACGCCAACAAATGGAAAAGGCTTATATACCTAGAGACCCGGTAAATAAGAAGCAATTCACACGAGGTGCATTATTCTTTCATCATAGAACGTATAGAAAGTGAATTAATCATTTTTTATCTGTTTTGGATGCCGGAAGTAGGCAATACTGGCAGAAAGTGCCACAAGGCAAATCCAGCGCGCAATAAGGTTGGAATGAGCGCGCGCAGTAGATCAGCTGTGACGCACACTCGACCGTCTTTGTTGCGTCGTTTTCCAGAGAATAAGTTGTTTTTGTTGTTGTTGTTGGCAGCCTGCGCTTCTGACAGGAATTTGTTATTTGGAAAACCTATCGGCAATTTATAGCGGGTTTGCGATGTCACTTGAGCACGAGTCTGCTTCGGAAGAAATGTGGAATCAACATAACATCGATGATAATACCGACCAATCATCTGGGAGCAGCCTTGAAGATTCGGACCACGCCCAAATGGAAAATGAACTTACAATGTACGACAAATTGAAGATGCTACAGGACACTTTCAAAACTGTTGGCGGCGACCTGGACGATATCAAGACCTTGATGTTCAAACTGCGCGATGTATTGAAAACAGACGAAGAGAAAGAACCTGATTGTAACAAGCAGAGGCATTGTTGTTCAGGCGAAAGTTCCAACGACATATCAGTGATAGAAGAAGGCGAAGACCTTTTGCAAGATTTTTCGCGATTACAACATGGAGATAAGCTGCAGTGTCCTACGAGAGAAAGTTCAACTGAATCTATGGATGACAGTAAATATTCCAATCTTATTGCAGATATTGAGGTTTTGAAAAACAAACTTGTGTCACTCAAGAGAAATCTTGCAGAATAATCGAGTTTCTTTTCAATCGTTGTTCTTAAAACACTAAGCTATTTCTGTTAATAAGTAGCAGTAGCAAAGAACTGTTTTTCATCATTGAAATAGAAATAAAAAGTTTGATTTGTGAAAAGCTGAGGAAAGAGACTATAACAACAAGGAATGTAGAGAGCTGTGCGGCACCTCGACCTTCCCAGAGTGCTTTTAAGCGATAATCGATGATTGCTTGGTTGGTGAGTGTGAGTTAAGCCAGAAAGAGCCAGTATAAAGGCAGGTCAGTTACATTTTTGTGCTGCTGGACTGGCTCAGTTCAGCAGCACAAAACTGTATGTTAGGGAATTGCATTACGCGCTCTTTGTTCGGGGTATAAAAAAGTCGGGGCTTTGGCTCGCTTTTAGACTTAGACTTCACTAGTTACAGATGCCCATAAGGAATTACGAGCGATATCTGACAATTACAATCTACTAATAAAAAGACGTGAGTTGTAGAGATAAAATCGAGAGTTAAGTAAATTTCAGGAAATGAATGATTCCTTCGGTTCTTCCTAAATAACTGTCTTGATGCGAGAAGTTGCCCGCAAGGGGATTTTCGCCCCGCAGCCTCTCAGTTCCGAGACGGCTATAAAAGGGTTATATAGCTTTGTGAATAATTTACTGATCCAAGTCTACAAGTGATCCGGCACTTCTCATCGGTTTTTTGAAGACTGCGAGCAGTCTCTATTTTGCTCCAAAATCTGTTTCGAGGGGCGAGCGGCAAATCCGCCAGCCGCGAGTTCCAGCTGGCGCCCACGAAACTCTCCGCTCGCGGATTTGCCACTCGCCCCTCGAAAATAGCACTCGCTCGCAAGTCACTCGCAAATTTTCGCTTTCGTTCCCCCTTTTTGGAGCAAAACAGAGACTGCTCGCAGTCTACGGTTTGTTGCAGTGGTCTTGCAGATTTCTATTACATTTATATAGCTAACCCTAACTATTTTTGAAAAGTGCCAGAAATTAAATATTTTGAAAAAACCCAGCATCAGTCCCATGGTAAAAGATTTTCTTCAGTTGTCATGAAGCTCTTCGGAACTTCTAATTTCATTGGGTCTTGATACCACGAAGCTCTATTGTTTTACGACTAGGTCCATTGTTACTATTGTTTACAAGTATATAATTTTCTCAGCCAATCCTATGAGACGCTTCGTGGCGACCCATATTTTCTTCCAAGAAATGACAGAAATTATAGCGTTACTATAGTTTGTTTTGTGTATACCAATGTGTTTCAGGACAGAACTGGTCATTTGTAACAAAGTTCTGATGTATAGCCAAGGGTGTAGCTGGGGGGGGGGGGGGAGGAGGTCCTAACGTTTTTTCTTAGTTTGAATCAATTTCCTGAAGAGTGTGCCATTTAAATGAAATTGGACGGCGATCCCGGACCTTGTTTACAATACGTGCCTGACGAAATGTTAGAATATACAGGCAAGACAGGGGTAAACCTGAAAGCTGTTTTTTTCCGTCATTTAAAATTGATTAAATGCAAATATCTCGTTTGCGTTTCAAGAAATGCCAAAACCCTATGCTCAAAACACCACTCAAAGTTTTGTGGTGTTTTGTAAATGTTTGGATGATTTTTGGGTATATTTGGTAGGAGGGAGTTTTTCTTAAAGGAGAAGAAAACTGGAGAAATAATGAATAGTGAAGATTTAATACAGTTTGAAAATTAGAATTTGAAGTTTAAAATTAGAATATGCACATCCAAAAAACCCCTCTACCAAGCATACTGGGGCGCTCTTAGGTGGGGTCAGCTGTCTTTTTTTCTTCCTCTAATTTTATACCTTCTCCAAACCTCTCAAAATTTCATTCAAATTCGGTGTCTTTCTGTGTGTGTAGTATGTAAATATTTCACATTGTTTTGCCTTTGTTCGTGATTTTCTGGTGATTTGGGGCAGCATTGTTTCTCATCATTTATTTCTTTTGTTTTGGACTATTTCCTTCTCGAAGGTGGAAGCAAACTGTTTTCTTCTATAAAATATTAAATCATAAAACGTCTGCACGCAGGCTATAATTTGATTCTGAAATATTCGTGGATCGCTAGACTTCCCTTTTCAGAACTTACAGAAATGTTCATGCTGTTGAAATAGACCGCACAAAATTGTGAATCGCGATATGATTGGTTTACAAATGCTGCACTGTCAATCAACCTGTCGGTTGTCGTGCTTCCATGTTTTCAAGATGGCGGAAGGCGGATGATGATGCTGATATGAGCGTAAATGTTTTTGTCCTGTTTAAAAGTTAACTTATGGGGCTTTTGGGACCGTCATTAAGTCATGAGCTTCTTAAAGAAATTTGCGTCTTTGTCGCCTCTTCAATCACCGAGTTCAGACGCCGAAAAGAAGCAAGTGGACGATGGTTTTGTAGAAGGTGCCTCGGACGATTTGAGGCTTGTGGACGTACATTGGAAGAATGCAAAGGGGCTAATAGCTCTGGACGAAAAAACTGTTGGACCCCATGAGCGATGCAATATTTTAGTGTACCATTTAAATGAAATTGTTTCCGTTTTAGTCGAAGAAAAGGACGGCGATCCCGGACCTTGTTTACAATACGTTCTGGACGAAAATGTGTTTCAAACTGTTTACATCTGGAGCGCGTCGAACAAGAATTGTGTTAAAGACATGAAGCGAGAGCAGCTTAGATTGTTCAGGAACCTTATAGAAAAAGGTCGAGCGCCTTTACTAATATATGAACAAGTTTGGAAGCCTCTTCTGTACTTGTTGCATTCATGTGTGAACAACATTTCATCCGACATGGAAGAGCATTTCGTGGCGGTGCTGAAAGGACTTTGCGTGAGTGTTAATCGGGATATTGCCCTATTAGATCTGTTTTTCTTGGAGAATCACCACCACACACAGATTGCAAAACTATCTGTGTTTTCTCTGCTCATTCCCTTTGTACATCGAGAGGGAAATGTCGGAATTTGGGCTCGGGATGCGATGCTTTTATGCATGGCTCTGTCATCGGTCAACGCAAGATTGGGAACTTACATCGCCGAGGAAACAGACTTCTGTCCCGTGAGTGTAGTTGTTTTCTATCACGTTATTTGATGTTTTGTGTTTAAGGTAATTGTTTTCCTTATCAGACGTATCTTAAAAATGTTTTGAATTTTTCGATCCTTGGTCAAGGTAGGTCGTGGGGTGACTATTTATGTCTGTTTAATATCGTTATGACCATGTCAGGATGTCGACTTTTGTTGACTTTTTCTTCAAATGCTTTACTCTTCGGTTTAAATAATTTGCTGACACTTTCCATATTTGGCTGCGATCATTCCCAGGCATCGTTCGCTAGAACAAAGACTAAACACTACAGAAATATCCAAATTATACCTCCCCCTCAGAGAATTTATGGATATTTAGATCCAATGGACTAACAACTTAGAAGAAATAAATAGTAAATAGTGCATGGAATTTATATTTGACCACGACCTTTCTTTTTTTTTATTTTGAGTTTGTTATATTTTGTACATTTATTTTTGTTTATTATTTCGTGTGATTTCATCTCTAATTTGGTGTTCATTCCTAGCTGAAACTTGAACTCTGCTCATTGGAAATTCTTTGCATTTGTTGATAACCCAGGCGTTACTCGCATTATACATGGTGGAGGGGGTCAGATGGAGCTTCATAATGCAAACACCTAAAAACCTAAAAAAATACATGACAGATCTCTTGACCCCAAAAAAAGCAAGCATGGAAGTTGGACATGTCAAGCATGTGTCGGACCTCCCCGTCATGTAAAATGCGAGTACCTCCCTGGGGTTGATAACCCCTGATGTCTGCAAATATTTGCTTTGAAGACTCTCTGTCGACCGGAATGTTTTGCGAGCGTTTGTTTTTGTTTTGATTCTGTGACTGAAGCCAAGCGTTTGAAAATTGAATAGATTTTGGTCAATTGGCGGCCTGAAATAAAATGTATGACCTCATGCCTGGGTCACAGTCAACTGCAAGCTCCTGCTGTCAGCTGGACGTATTATGCAACAATGTGAAAACAACTCCTAATAATTATGTAGATACTGGCCACCCCTTCCTGTAAAGGTTATCAGTTAAGATTTCAGCTGTTTAAAGTGCGTAGCTCATGCAAGCTTTTTCTGTTGTGTAACATTTTAGGTGTTGGCAACAGGACTCAGTGCTTTGTACTCTGATCTACCAACCTCACTTGACATTCCATCAGAGGACTGGTATTCATTGGAGAGGGGACTGTGGGCAACATTTCCTGAATTGGTGTCTTTTCTGACATCACTGGAGTTCTGCAACAATGTTATCCAGGTGGATACATGTGTGCGGGATGATGCACACTTCAATACTGTTTTGGGTTGTACTGCTTGTTGATGAAACTTGTACAGTATGTTTTAAGCCCATATTTTTCCCCTTATCAACAATTCACATCTACATCCTGTTCAATTCATGTATGAATCATTTCACATAGTAAAACTATTATTTTATGTCATTTCATTTTGCACGGGAAAATATGAGTCACAAAATTGACCCCTATATAAGTCACAAAATTGACCCCGATCCAAATGTGTGGCTTTATAGCGCAGTTGGTATCACAGAGGTCATATGTTTGAATCCCAGATTCTCTATACTTAAATTGGAAATTCACTGTGATGATCATTTCTCATTTTCAATGCTATTTGCTTAGGAAAACTTTATGAAATTAACTTTGGCACTTAGCATTGCCAGTTAACATAATGATTATAATATTAATTCTATTTATCTGCTTCAGATTGCCCATCCCCAAGTTCAATGCAAGCTATTGGATCTCATTTACCATGGATTTCTTGTGTCAGTGATGGCTTCATCTCTAAATCAGGTAAGAATATTTATCACGCCCATTAAATTAGAGAAGTAGTTCTTTTCAGAACCAGCACTCTAAAAAAGTCATTGACCCATTTTGTTTGTCCTTCATATTTTTTATAAAATCGTAGCAATGACAGTCATAAGAAAACTTTGCAGCCCGAACATATCTGCCTATGAAATGCACCCAAACTTTAGTGATAGAAAACAAAAATTTCTTGGGAAAAATAAGCATCTTACACCCAAAAAACCTGGTAATACATGTACTATATGCAGATCTTAGTGTTCTTCATTTATTATTGAAGAGAGAAGCACTTTCTAGTTCAATTTCAGTTTTCAAATTGAAACTATAATTATTCAATTCTCCAAAAATTAGCCAAAAATAGGGCAAGGTTATCAGCTACATGTAGTTCACGGGTAGTATAATTATCTTATTTTTTGAAGTCCTGTGAAATTCTGATAATACGTCCACTCTGAACAATAAACACATACGAAAATAAGTCCTGTAACCTCAGTGTTCTCACCTGTAGAGCTCCACTGAAGCCTTAACAGCTGCCACATCTTACCTGGACCTGTTTGTACGTAGCATTACTGATGCCAACTTGATGAAAGTGTTTTTGGAGTTCATTATGGTGGAAAGATCTGATGGAATTCCTATTCTAGACTTGCTTGTGTCAAGGATTGCACATGAATCACAGGTAAGCGGAAAGTTTGTACAGTTGACCTCTGCATGTTGCATTTTCGTAATATTTTAAATGACTACAAGTTGCTACTTTAGGATTTTTCAGGGGCCCAAATCATTGTTAGTGGCTGTGGCCCAGGTAGCCTGGGTTCAAGCATGAGGGACATTTCTGAAATGGTAATTGCTGTAAGCTACACATCTCACCTTGTTACGGTACTCATCAGTTGGGTGGCTCATCTTGCTGTATGATAATCGCATCTTATTAGATCACCAAAGCGGCTTCTTTCCTAACAGAAGTTGTAGTAAATTTTGCTGACATGTATTTCATTTGTTCCTATAATGTAGCTCTTTTTAATTTTTATTTTAGCTCGCTGTGGTGTCATTGGGTTTGTTTTACACTCTTCTGGATCTGAATTGTGAGGATATCATGTACAGCTTGGTGCTCAAGTGAGTTCAATACAGGACTATCAGACATGAAATTCCACTGCAATTGGGATAAATGAAAGAAAAAAATGACATAAATATCAACAAACACTGACCAAACAGAACGTCGGCAACAAATCCAAACCTTGTTATAGTTTAAGCAGCCATTTATTTTGCTTTTCACAAACTTAAACAGGTATCTATGAAGTTTGTTGATGAAGTGAGATAACTTTTCAGCTGTGAATTACACTGAGAACACTGTCAGGCAATGATTTCAATCCAAAAAACGAAGATTTGTTTTTTAAAATACAAAATTTTCAAAAAATGGACGAAAACGAAATCTGGGGGTACCCACAGAGAGGCTCAAACTTCAGGTGCAATTTTGGATGCCCAAGACATCCCCAAGGGGAGGGGTCTTGAGTGAACTTTCGAATTCCTACGTTTATGTCTACTGCATCATATCATAATAGAATCTGTAGATAACATTATCATACAATTCTAGGACAGGACTATTGACTAAATTCCTTCAAGGTTTATTTTGAAAAGCTAACTATAGACAGTAAACAATGGAACTTTTGGTATGTAGAGTGTTAGTATCACTTCCTCAGTCGTAGATTAACTTACACGTTCGGCACCATCATATCAATAGCTCTAGAGTGTATTGCTTTCTATTCCTTGACCCTACTTCATCAATCACCTCCACAGATACCTCATCCCGTGTAATCACATTCTAAGCAGTCAGAAGAGAACCATCAAGGAGGTTGATCTATACAGCAAGAGCGCGTTCAAATTTCTCTCGCTCATTCCGGCTTGCTGCTCCAGTGAATCGTCGTCCCTGTCCTCTTCCTCCGAGAATTTAAACGGAAGCGCCGGTACTCCAATGAAGATTGACCTAAAAACCTCAAGCGAGTTGGTGTTCTATCGGTCATCACTCCTGAGTGATCTTTACGCTGAGGTCTGTGCAGATTACATGGAGTACCTAGTGGACGCGCGTAGTTTACTAAGAGTTTGCCAGATGAAGTGTGCATGTTGGTCCGCGCCATACGATGGGCAAAACCCAGCCACACCAGACCCCTCCTCGGTAGAGCGAGAACGATCGGTTTCTAGCCATTCAGGAGTCGTAACCAATGGTGACATCCCCAACCGGGGGTCCCTGGGGGCAGAGGACGCACACGCACAGGTGAAGAGATCAAAATCAGCGACTGAATTTGAACAGAAGCAAATCAAACCCGACTTAGGACCGTTCTTGGTGACGCTGTGTCAAAAAATCGAGCGAATGCCGCAGAACTCGTTCTATGTAAACTTGATTTTGACCGGGGTGGTGTCGAGGCTTGCGTTGTACCCGCAACCCCTCCTGCGCTCGTTTCTTCTTAATTACAACATGGTTCTCAAGCCAGGAGTTCGCTCGCTGTTTCAGGTAGGGGATTTGTTTATTTTTTTCTGTAAATTTCAGACAATTTTGTTTCAGACTCCCATCTATATTCCTAAAACATTTTAAATAAAATACCTTCAATTATTCCTATAGACAAAAATGTCAACCCACAAACAACCTGAGTTAATCGTGGCAGATTTTTTGTTATTTTCTGTGTTATAGATTAGAAAGTAGCCCATCACCTGTTTTGGACATCTTTTTCCATGAATTCGCACGATTCCGAACCTCTAAGTCAACAGAGGCACTGCGACACCTGCGATTAACTCACTGTTGATTTTAACAAATTCGTTTCAGTTCAAAAACTTGTTTTTGGATAAAATTTACGAAAGAACAGATGGTTTTCACTCACGTGATAAGGTGGCCATATTGGTGGACTAAATACAAAATTGTTGCACAAAATTTGCATAAAAATAGAGTTTAGTTCCCAAAGGAGAGAAAGTCTATTTCTCTAGTCCACCAACATGGCCGTGGTGCATTCACGTGAAAACGATCTATTTTAACCCTTCTTTGCGCAGATCCTGAGTTCGGTAAAAATAAAAGTAGAGAACATTGCAGATCAAGTTGACGGACTCGACAGATTACTTCGCCGAGCGAGAAAAAACTTAATTCTTCGCGAGGAGAAGAGTCGTGCAAGCATCCAAAGTGTTGTCGCAGACGTACACCAACCACAGAAGGTAGCAAAACACTCCGCCGAAAGCAGAAGCCCCACAACGGCTCACAAACTGTTGAAGCAAAAGACTGACTCTTCGCTGTTGAGTAGCATGCGCATGCTTCAAGACGGGCCTCCGCCGAAAAGTTTTGGCAAGGGAGGTCCTATTCTGCGGAAAGCATCCCTGGACGTTCCTATGAGTCCAAGATTGGTGAAAGCAAATCAGGACAGACGAGGAAGTAACGCCAGTGATAGTACAAGCTCGAGTCTGTCACTGAGTGAGTCATGGGAGAGCTTGAACTCGCTAAGTCCCAAGTACGGCAGCACCGCTGATCTAAGTACAGAGAACTACCCCAAACCGGGGACAGTTCACAAATTTGCCAGCCCTCAGAATTCGCCCAAGAAGTCTCTTTCGAAGAACACGTTTAAGAGGAAAAACCCCAAGACTGCCAAGAACGCTGTTTACTGTATTGTCGTTTTGGAGGAGTGGCTGAAGGAACTCGCGGCGATTTCCCAAGAGCATGCTCTGTTACTTGGTGCCGGGGATGAATGGTACACCGCTACTTTGTGACCTCATGAAGGGAGTATGCGCGGGAAGTAGTTGTGAATTACCCCAGGGATATATAAGATGAAAAAGGGAAGAGAGTAGAATGAATGCCGAGAGGCCATTGTTAAAATTAATTTCCCTAGATAAATGAGCTCTGTGAGCTATTTCTAACATTAATTGGGAAATAATGTTTTCCGGATCAGTAACACCAGGCGAAGTTGCACACAAGGATCATTTTCGTTTTGTTGCATCAATACGCTAAGCAAATAGACTTTAACAGTTAGCTTGGGTGGTTGTTGCTACATTGCAGACCATGTGATGTGAATTCTTGCTTTCAAATATTCAATATGTTCGCTTGTAAATGAAAGAGCGATTCCCGGAGAATATCACGTGGTCACACTCTTAGGCGTACGGGCCCCTTCGGACTTTTGAGGGGGAGGGCTGTAACCTCCCTGTGAGAAACAAATCAGACAATTTTCGAATGTGTTAGCATTAAACCAGTATATATCCGCCACAAAATTGCAAATGCTGTTCCCCGAATTCTGAATTCAAATTTTGAACCCCCCCGCCTCGTACGCCTATGGTCTCACTTAACAAACCGCCCAAACGAATAAAGTCTTGTTTAAAACTCGCTCCTCTTTCTCATTCAATCACGCTCTCACACGTTTTATTGCGCTTCACACCTGCAGCTTCGAGTTTGGATTGGCTCACTAGGTCAATGCGTCGTTTGTGGTTTGCCAGAGAGATAAGTTGTCTAAGACAAATTTTTACGACGCCTGATTGTGAACCGCTTAAAATCTAGCGAAGATCCGATTGCCTGCAAATCAACCAAGGTAATTATTGTATCACCCTTAAATGCTATGGTAAAGAAAAATAGAACGATTTTATAATTACCCGTCGAAATGATTAAATGATATTTTATATCACTCGGAGTTTTTCTCCTTAACATTTAAAATAGAGGTTATCGATTAGAATGTTATTTTGTTATTGTTTTATATTTAATACAGTACTGTACATAACTATTTTGTATATTCTGGTTCCGTCGATCGCGAAGATAGAGAAGCCACATGGAGGTTTTACTCACCACTGGATTTCGCTTCTGACTAGGATATATTCCGTCTTAGATTGAATCTCCTCTACTCAGTTTGTATGGGTTTGAAACGAACTTGTTCTTGCTCTCAGTGTTCAAATTGAAAGTGCGTAGAAGAATCACTCGATTTCCATCTCAATATCGTTTTGGAATTTGAAAGTAGTACTGCGGGTCGGTTAGTTTGATTTCTGGCGTTCATCGCAAAAGAACACTAACAATATCGAACCGATAGCCTGCAAACAAGCCCCTGTCTCGGAGGACGTAACATTTTTGTTGTCAAAACGATACCAGACATATTAACGGATTTAGCCTAGTGGGTCATGTTTCTCCGCCATGAACAAGACCCAGCAGTTAAGGGGATGGACAGGCTCTGAGGAGCGGTGTTAAAGCTGAGTTAGAGTATGAACAATCTTAACCGCATAAATTATACAGGGTCTTCTGCGGTTAAATTAAAAACAAATATAAAGCAGAGCTTTTGTAACCATTTGTCGTCTGTTTTTTTCCTTTGTAGTATCGGTAGTTATCAGGTTTTCTCCCGTTTTACTTAACAAGATGTACTAAAAAAGCCCCCTCCCTATGTGTAAGGCTCAATTTGTAACGACCTTTTTTGCCATATTTTTTTTGTTCGCTCAGCCCCTGAGGAAGGTTTGTCTTGCAAACCGAAATATCAGAACAGGGCACTAAATAACGTGCTCTTCTCTGCCGGGGTTCAATTAGACGACACTGCGGAAAAACGAGAGAATGTGAACATTTTGGCAATTTTTAATGAAACCCTGAATATTTAAGGTTAAGATTTCTACTAGAAGCAGATTGTATTATGTTTATTTACCTCTCAATTTCCACCTTCATGATTTTGCTTCCAGTTTTTGCTATAATCTCGTACGTTCGCACCTTTGGGCTAAAATTATGCCATCGATGTGTCATCTGATGGCTTCCCTTGCTGACGATGACCACCGAGAAATCGTGACGTCATGCGCGTGCGCGGTGGATTTTCCGCGGTGTCGCGGTGTCCCTCCCAACAGCAAAGCACGGCCAAGGCTTTCTAATTTATTAAATAATAATTTTATACTTACCTTCGTTGAGAAATTGCAATCTCAGGTTGCGCGCGCGGAATGGAACAACGGTGTGAACGTGTTTGCTAACCATTAGGTCCCCGCACCTGCCTCGTTTTGAAGGAGAGACAAAACGAAACTGTAGACGGAACTTTGAAGTTTGAATATGGCCATAAAATTGCGTGTGGAGTGAAAAGGTAAAAGCAGTTTATTAACCATACGATTTTAAGTTTTAAATATTAATTCCCTTTAATTCGGATGAAAAATATATTTCCTCAAGTAATAATATTATTAATAGTGATAACTTACAACGGCGAAGTAATCTCACTCAAAAGTATTATTTACAAACTTCCATTTACGAATATAATATCTCATACATTAAATTTTATCTTCGAGAAAAATTTTTCGTTTCATGGTCTAAATTCTGAAGGATGCAAACTGCAAAGAAACTTCAACTAATAATTTAAGAACAAACTATAACGAAATGATTTTCTTATATAATGTGCGTGTTTTAAATTATGTCATAATTTTCAGAAATAACGGTGTTTGGTTTGAGAAATCACCTTTTCTTGCATTTGCAATCAAACATAGAATCTAACACGCTCGAGTGGCTGTATTTGTAACACCATGCCACTGGAGTCCAGGAAATTTAGTTATTTATCTCCCATTGTGAAACAGTGTTTTGTTTGCGTTGAACTAGACTGTTCACAGTCTCCTATTTTTCCGAGTAATAGCCGAGGTCCAACGCACCATTCGACGGTTCGCCATGTTTGTTCCTCGGGACGAGTGAAACCTAGAGAGAGAACAAAACTCCCCGTGGGTATGGCCACTGGGGTGTGGAAGGGGCGGACACCTCCGTACCCAAGTGCTCCTACCAACGGGAGTTTTGTTCTCTCTCCAGGTTTCGCTCGTCTCTAGAAACATGGAGGACCGTCGATACGTTGGACCTCGGTATTACAAGGAAAACAGGAGACTGTGAACACTCTACCATAAAATGTCCTGACACAGTGGCATGTAGTTAAGGTGCTGCAAGTACAGCCATTCGATTCATTAAAGTGCGTTAGTAGAGCGTGATAGATATGTTTTAAGAATTGCAAATGCAAGAAAAGAAGGTGATTTCTCAAACCAAACCCCGTTATCTCTGAAAAGTATGACATATTTGAATTTATAATTAACGATTGTCTTTCCAAATCACGGCACTAAACATTTATAATTATGGTGTATGGAATAAAAATCATTATATAAATCTGGTAATAATCGTCTACAAATTTTTGGTTTTTTCCCATAACGTCAATTTGAGTGTCTAAATCATTCCTACTCAGACCTTGGATTATCTCCAATTTCTGAAAAAAGTACTTAGCGAGGATAACGACTAAAAAGCAAGAGCAATATTTGAAAAGAAACAATACCTTACATAGGATGTCGTGGTGGCGTAGCAACACTGTTGCATCATTGATCGTACAAATATGTTTGGTAGGATACAGAATTTTGCATTGAATTGACTTTAACACCGTGTAACACCTACAAGTTCAAATGGTCCTTCGAGCCGGTGTAAAGTGCTTAAACGTCGAGTACAACTCAATTTGTAGGAACTATTAACATGTCTGAATAACACTCTCCCCTATAGCCACAAAGATGTTCTGTGACATAGAAATTCTGATCTGATGTCTACCTTAGAAAACACTTGTTAATATTACAACACGGTATAATAATGATATTACATCTGAAACAACCTTCTGAGAAAGCTCCTTTTAGTAGAGAATAGATGTCTAATAGGCGAACTGCAACTTTAATCTCGTCAAAATCTCGTCAAGTTGCCAGCGGCTCATTATTTGACAGCGTATCCAACTAAGTGTGGACGCATGAGGTAGGCAGCCACCATAAGCTCTTCCAAAATAAACTTTTCATAGCAAACGTCTGTGAAACCAGCACTGTCCAGGTACGTCCAGGTCTCTCGGCTGCACGAGCATCCGTCACTCAAGTATTTCCATTGGTTATCCAATGAGCGCTGCAAAGAACTCCTCCATGTGTCTGGCTCATCTGGAATAGAAAAACCAAAAAAAAAAGATTTTTGGTAAAGCCTTTTTTGTCTCTCTAAACTGGCCATTCAGTTTTCGTTTGGATCAACCATGGTTATTTGTAAATTAACAAATATTCCACGAGCGCGCGTTGCAAAAATATATGAGATGGTACAAGTAGAGGAATACGCAGAGAAAATTGAAACCCGCGAACGGGTGCGTACGAATAGCCACTGCGTAAAAAGAGGTAAAAACAGCCACGAGTTATTGGTAAAATCTTGCTGTTTGTAGTTTAATAGTTAAAAAAAGACAGGAAGACGATTATTTTCGATCATGCTTGTCTGGCATGGCATAATGACAGATATCGATCGAATGGCCGCTAAACCAATCAAAATTCTGCAAATATGTTATCCAATGCCCCAGTCATTAATACGAAATAATGTCAATTGTGGCAAATAAATACTGATTTGACCAATTTAGTCCAGATGTTTATAAAGTAGACTTGTATGGCTTCTAAGCAAAATGGAAGCGAGCGGGAAAATAAGGGAAATGAATTGTAACAGGGTTGCATCAGGCGTAAGACCAAATTCTAAATCGCGTTGATAAGGCGACGGTGTTGCAACCTGCGATCAGACGTTCTCTTATTCATGTGTTTTTGGAGTTGGGAGGGAGGGCATGATCACCAACAACTCATAATTAATTGCAGAAAAGGAGTGCCAGTCCAGATACATTTACATTATTGAAAAAATTAACCTCAAGTTAGCCTCCATAGCTGGCGGGATTCGCGGCGAAGTGCTTTTGTTTTTGGGAGGCCGTCGTCGGAGCGGCAAAGCCGTGGAGAGATTGGTGAGGAGTCGGGAAATTTTTCGCCGCTTGACCTCGTGGGCTTCGCTCGCGAATGCTGAGTGAGTAGCTCGCACCCTCAAATCCCGCCGGCTACGCAGGCTAACCTCAAGTGGGCAGGAAATTTCACCGAACACACGTGTAAGATACAAGTTATATGACCTCATATGCTTAGAGACGAAAACCATCAGAAACTGCCAGCTGTACGTAATGAGTCGTATCACTTACAGCATTCACTTTCATAAAAATGCTCTAAATTCCGCTGTGGCGGTGCTATTTTCAGAAGTCAACAAAGGCGGGAAACTTCACAACGACTTTTGATAACAACTGAAAAACATTGTCGAAACATCGTTTAACCATGACAAATTCATACATGCACCGTGGTTAATTCAACGGGGCTGAATGCCAGAATGCATATGAAATGAGAAATGAGAGGGTGAAAGGCTTCTCTACTGAGTTAAGTTTATAGAATGATCGGAATGAAACAGTAAGTGGATGATAACAAATACAACACATCAACGAATTAACATAAAAGCCTGGGCATGATCCACACTTAAAATACAAAATGCGGGAGAACCAGGCGAAAACGTTTGCTTTGGATCTGGAGAAACTTGTCAGAAAACTGAGGGCAGAGGAAACGGGAGACCCTTGTTGTTGTCCCGTGAGTTTTGATCACCCATGCGCATCTCACTTGAAAAAGGAAAAAGCAGATTCGAAAATGGAAACCTTGACCTTTATCGAAGCAGTAACATGAACTGAGTCTTGTTAAGACATCGCCGTCAGCTGCTAATTACGGAACGTAAAACGGCAGTGTTTTCCCAGATAATCCGATTATGGCTAATTTGGGGGTAAAGACAAAACGCCAAGTTGCGGGTGCCCGTGCGCGGACCACGCCGCATTGCGCGATTTTTTTCCAGTAATGATTTGCTTTCGACAGGAAATTTGCGATTACAAAGAACACTGAATTTTTTTTCATAAAGATAAAACAATACATACCTGCTACATGCTCCAGGAAATAAAAAAAGCCTCCCTGAAAAAGGAAATTGGAGAAAGTGATTATAAGGTTTCTTTTGTTTGATCCTTGCTGTTTCATCTCGCTTTTTATCCCTCATGCTTGCAACATGCTTTGCACTTCGAATAACAAAGAAATGGATCAAAACAAAGGGAAATGGTATTAGATCACAACTTTTGTTATGTTGTATTGATATTGAATCAAGGAAATGTTCTAAATTGTTTGCACACATGGATAAGGTAAACAAATCACGCCTTTGCTCCAGTTACCAGTTTAAACTTTCAAAACTTTCATGTTAACATTTCTTCGGGAAGTTGTAAAGATATAATAAAGATAGCATTTCCTCGACTGGTGATCAAGGTCGTTCGGATATTCACAAAAGGTGATCATGGCTCCAAAATATATATAATAGTGCCACCTTTCATTCATGCAAGAGATTGCTTGTCGTCATGGCCGTTATTACTGTTGACAGGCCCGTTTATAACAAATCTTTTTCATAATCAAGTTTTCACCTTGGCTTCACTTCTCCTCGTAGCTCGTTGCCGACACGCTATTACCAAGCACATTCCTATATTCGATTCGACTTCATGTAGTCTCCAAAAGCAATCAGAGATAAAGCGCATCTGAGAGCCGGAAACAGAGCTTTTAAAAACACTTAGAAATTCCGCATTATCCCTTCTAGCTGTATTTAATATCTGCTGTTTTGACCCAGCCGGAATCAAAGACGGAATCTTCGAACAAGTTCGGACATCATCAATCATTATTGGCTGGAAGATTTGTCACATGCAAGAAGTTTTGAAATATGTTCGTGTAGAACCGCGTTGGTGGCCATTGAAGCCATTTTTCGTAGTCTACAGAAAAAAAACACCAAAATACAATTTATTTACGCCTGGTTATGAAATACTTCCTCCCCGCCTTATTTTACTCAGGAAGTACATAAAAAGAAAGTTTTAGCGCGCGGGGTTACTGAACGCGGTAGTCATGTCACAACATCCGCATGTCAGGAGATGTCTAAATTTGGTAATTGCTTTCAAAACACTCTTTTTGAGGTTGAAATGAATTCTGTATGATATTTATAAAATATTGTCCCTTCGTTGTTCGCAGAAAACACGCACATTGTTCCAGTTTTTGAACCGCCTTTATAAGATTCCAGAAAACGCCAGTTGGTGGTCTAATGTGGTTAACTGTTGATACTTTTTAAAGGGGCGCGCATTATTTTGATTATCCTTTGACAATAAACATAAAGAGATGTACAGAGATGTTTATGTTGGCGGGCAGAACCTTCTATCACCCAACTTATCAACTTCCATGAGCACGAAAAGCACCCAAGTAAGAGTAAACTAATAACATTGGAGAAAACCATTTTCTACAGTAAAGACGCGCGTTATCTACTTACGGGCTTCAAAACTCTTTTAACTTCCGACAATGTTGCTTCCATGTCGTGCACTGAACACAGGGTTAAAGTACACACAACTGCTGCAACAGACTCATCTGGGACGCCTTCCATGTTTTCAGCGAAGCCCGGAACAATTTCGTTGAGATGCAGGTTTGGATACTTTTTTGCGTTTTCCACAAGATAGGGTTCCATATGCGGATTTGGTTCCAGTGCAATGAGGGAGCTTCCCTCGGGTAAAAATTCAAAGTTCGCCCCGGTCCCTGCCCCGATCTCTAGAATATCGCCGTCACTTACATTCACGCTCTGTTTCATGTGCGCGAACATTGCCTCTTTGCGTTTCCTAACGGCTCTGTTGTGAATTCTGCTGAACAGGTTCATGTGGACAACGAACGCTTTCTTGTAGGTATTCGACGATATCACAGCGTTGCGAACTTTTTCGCTGATTGCTGCAGCTACCAACAACACCACAAGCACAACCACACAAATTTCAAGTAGCATCGTAATGAGTTTACGAACTTCCAAATGTTTCCTACTCGGTATTAAACTGCGTCTCGGTGGTCTATCGGACAAAAGAGAATCAATGTTTACGCTATGAGGAATGGACGAGATATTGGAAACTGCCAATTTCACTCTCTTGTGAGAGGTCAACGTTTTGAATGGGGCACTTCAATAACTCACGTGTCGATTTCGTAAAGGAATTTGAGATGGCAGGCGATAAATGTTTGTACCGTAATATATTTCCTGTTAAATACCGGAAGGTCAGACACATGCAACCAAATGGCGCTATGACAAAACCACGAATTGAATTTTCAAACAGCTTTTTGATTACGAAAAGGCTGTGTATGGAAATGTGCTTTTTCTTCGCCCCTCGGCATCAACATCTATTCTTGTTGTGAAATGTAGCATGTAACGCGGCTCGTCTCCCGGGGTTTCCACATTAGTCACGCAATACTGATTGGAAAGCACGCAGTACGATTGGCTAATTATTAAATCTGCCCCGCGTGTGTTTTGTTGTTACGTCGACAAATATTGCGAAAGTGAGCGAGATACTAGGTATACTTGAGAATCATCTAGTCTTATGTGGAGAATGAAAGCAATTGAGTTCTGTCACGTTATTCACTTTTCCAGCAGTTTTATCGTAATTTTTTTCTTGCAGCGAAAGGTCTGCAAGCCCAGGAGGTTGAAAGACCCTTTAAACATATGACTTCTGGTAAATGAAGGTCACAGGGCGCAAAATACGTGTCGTGTATTTGTTCTTCTGAACAATTCACAAACGTCAAACAAACAAAAACCGCTGTACATGTATAGGCTTTTGTTTAAAGGCCGACAATTAAACTTTTGAAGGGGGGGGGGGGGGGGGAGGTGGGTTGAAAAAAATTCCCTTTAAGCACTTATCAGAAGAAAAAATTGTATACAGCACAAATGGACGAAAAAAATTCTTGCACGGCTCTAAGAACAAAAAAATGTTACAAAGCAATAAAATATCCTGCAGAGCATTTGAAAGGGAAAGCCCGGTGGGATGGGGGAACTTGACCCATGTGCCACTGGAGCTTTGAAGCCCTGACCCTGTTTAGGACAAAGGAAATAAGTTTTTATACTATAGCCCTAATATCTAGTCCGAAAGTGATCAAATGTCGACTGATGATCAGCTATAATAAATACTGATGGACGTTTTTGATTTCGGATTAGTTAAAACTCGACGAACGTGTTGAAGCCATACCCTGTCTAGGACGACTACAGACCCTGTTCTGGGCAATCTGGATATACCAGCTTGAAATTATACAGGACCGAGGGGTCAAAAACCATAAGAAATCTATCATGATGTATAAGACTTTACATGGGATGACACCAGAATATTTACGATCACAATTCGTTTATCGCGACAACGCGAGTGCTTATCGTTTGAGGAATACCGAAAACAAACTAGTTCTTCCACAACCTCGCACTGATTACCTGAAGACAAGTTTTTCATACAGTGGAGCTCAGTTGTGGAACAACTTACCCACAGAATTAAGACAAGCGACTTCCTTAAGCGAGTTTAAGACAAAACTGAGTCGCCACAGTTTTAAGTAAATTTTATTATAATTCTTAAGCGAAATTTTAAGTATATTTTTTTGAACACGGCCTCCATGAAAAGCAGTTTTTATTCTTTTGTATTTTACACCTTTTTTTGTAGCTAGGAAGACAGGTAGTTAGTTGGTTACCATAAATACTTCTAAATAAGCTGATGGAAATACCGTGTATAAATAAAGTTATCTTATCTTATCTTATCTTATCTTACCCTATTCAGTGGCACGTCTCCGTGTAGCCCATGTAGGGGAGTCCCCTCGGGGGCCGGAGCGTGCACAAGAGTGACCATGTTTGCAATTGACGAACGATTACACTGCAATGGAGCAACTTAACAATATTAAGTCTATACTGGTCTGGCTTTGACTTTTTAATTACTATAATTACATGATATCTGACAAGTTCTTCAAGACCCCATTTGGGGGGGGGGGGGGGGTGTACTCGTAGTAAAGGTAAGGTAAGGTAAAATCTTTATTTAGACACGGTATTTCCGTCAGGACTTTACAATATAGAATTAAATTAATTTAAGTAACTATCTAATTTAAATTACAAATAACTACTGCAATAAAAGAAATGATAAAACCTGCTTTACAAGGAAGCCGTGTATAAAAGCAAACCAAAACTTACGTAAGACTATTGAAATCATAATTCTCCACCTTAAATTTAAATTCATTGAGAGAGGGCGACTGTCGAATATCCAAAGGCAGACTTTTACAATGGTTCGTGCGGGGCTGGGGGATAGCAAGCGAACAGTCACTACCTCTTAGGATATAGGTTAAGGTATCGGAACGGAAGATAAAGTGCGAACTAAGATAGTCGTACGTATATTTTTGCGTACATTTTTGGGTATTTGTTTGGAAGAGTCTGTTGCTCCTGGTTTGATATGATGACCTACAGTGGAATCCAAATTTCTCAGGATTTCATTGTATTGTCAGCCCTTGATTTGATTACCCCATTCTATACTGGTAATATGGAATTGATGAGGTAATAATGCAAAACAGCTACATTGTGCACGACATTTTCAGTATATATGAAACTTTTTTGTTAATAGCGTAGTGTCATATTATATCTGAAACTGTGTAGAGTACTGTCACATCCTGACCTCTCATACTGATATGGCTGAACAGTGGTGCCGACCTCGGACCCGAGACAACACCTTAGACCAGACCACAATGGTCCACAATGGTCCCAAAATATACCCCTTTTCAGACTGAAAGCGAAACTTTGGTACCCTTTGGTGCCGCACATACCTATAACATTTTATGAGGGTAAACCCCAATCGGTTGCCTCCCCCACTCCTCGGATCAAAAGGTGAGTTGGAAAGGCAGGAATCTTGGAATTCGGAACCCGGAGTTCGGAATTCGGAATGTTATTTTTTAATATAAAAAAAGTACTAATTTTTTCCAAAGACGATTCGGAGCCTTTGAGTTAAAAACACTACCGAAGTGGTCCCGGCCGTCCCATAGTCAATGTATCTTTATTTATATCATATTACATGGACTTACAGCCTGGAAAAGATCAGGACATTGTCACACAATGAATATATATCCAGCCTTGCGTGACAATCAGACGGTTGAGCCGCAGTAAGTTCTTAATTTTGTTCCATGTTTCTGAGAAAAAAGGACGTCACGCAATACCGCCCATAAAAGAATATAAACAAGAAGACAGTGATCGTGACGGATCAAAAGTCAATGACCTATGCATTTATAACACAATCGCACACAGGAGAAGGTCACAGTGTATTTATAGAAATACGTATCGATAAAGAAGCCGATGCTATCAGTACGTTGCGTGACGTCTGTTTTACTCAGATACAAACAACATCAGAGTGTTTTTCTTACTTTAACTCGATAAATATTGCGTGACCACATTTCGTGGCTCAACCATCTGATTGTCACGCAAATCTGGTTATATATTCTTTGTGTATATGTTCATTGTGTGTTAATTGGGATGCATTGACAATAGGGCGACCGGCTTCGGTAATGTTTTTACTTTGGTAATGTTTTTAACTCTAAGGCTCCGAAACGTCCTCGGAACATTTCCGAATTCCGAATTCCTTCTTTTCCAACCTGCCAACGGAAATAGCAGTTCTGAAACCAGACAACTTGTTCGCAGAGTATTACATCTTCATTTGTGGATCAAAAAATACACAGTCTTTACACTGCCATTTATAGCGGAAATACAAGACTGTGACTGTGTGACCACGTGTGACCACAGTGGCAATTATTTTAAATGCTTTACACATGTTCAGCTTCAGAAGAGACCGGCACATTTCTATTAAAAGGAATATGTAGAACATTTCCGAACCATCTTACACTAAGTGCACAAAATAAAAATGTTTCCTTTTTAAGTTATTATTGTGTTAATGCAATTCCAGTCTTTGAAAGGAAAGGGATATTATTGATTAAAGGGATATGAAAATTAATTAGAGATAATCACGAAGCTGTTGTATGATCACGGATCGGAAAACAGAAAGCTAAATATATAACCACTGCCTTCCATTATTTTTTAACAGGGAATTTAACATTATATCGACTCGTAAAACATACTTGCGTTTTTTATTGACCATGAGAACGAGACTTTTGCAGAAGAAATGGCAGAGGTTCAGGAGTAAAATAAGTTCCTATGTAGTGCAACCTTGTTCAAATAACCCTCCGGTGATATCTGCTGTTGGGGGACACAAATTGGTAACGATCGAAGGAAATCTCCCTGTATATGGCCCACCATACATTTCCTTTAGTACTAGTTTTAAGAATCAGATTAGACAAAAGCTTTTAATTCATGTTTCGAATTGGTTCCTGCTGCTTTTCCTGACCGTTGTTTAAATATCGTGAGGAAAAACGCAGAGTTGTGGATAGTTCGTGGGTATTTGCATGTAATACTTCTGTAATAATAGGCTATATTGGGAAAATGGATGAAGAAAGTTTTTGAGAAAGTGCTCTTGTTCTTCTATTAAAAAGAAACGAGACGTTTCGGGAAGAACCCGTTCGTCAGTCGCAATGCCGTTGATAAAAGCAAACGTTAAAGTTTAATAAACTTGAAATCAATATATATTGGAAAAATGCTTTTTGTACGGGCTATCACCGAAAGTGAAACCTGCTCAACTTCCGCATAAACCCCGGTTTTAGAACGCACCTTGGGTAGGGAAAAACTGGCTGAGGCATGCAATTACAGATGGGTCGAAAATAAGTTGACCAATACTATGAATTAAACTTACCTTAGGAGAAGAGTTTTTGGAAGACCTCGACGCTTGCAGCTGTGTCTATTTCCTGTGCTTCAGTTGTCCCAGGCCAAGTATTTGGTTCTAGCTGTTATATACAACTCTATTAGGGCTGATTACATGAGCCGGGCTGGCCCGGTTTGCCGGGATGGGTTTCTTTGTCGGCTAACCGGGCTGGCCCGATTGTCATGCAATCGCGAAGTTCATTTTTGTTGCGTTTAACAGAGGTACCGAGATCTCGGTAAACTGAAACAAGCCCGGCTAACCGGGCCAGCCCGGCTCATGTAATCAGGCCCTTAGAGACACAAGGTTAACTATTTTTAAAAATACTACTCTTTACTGGGATTGTAGACACCACATAAATACTCATGAAATTATAAACACGTACATAAAAATCATCACACTCCAAACAAATTTCACGCATTTTTTCTCTAATGTGTGTTTTCTGCGCGATGTTGTCAAGTTAAAAATACCTAATACCTTTACTAATTCTATTAGCGTGATATCGGCTGACAGTTTATCACTTTCTCAGGGTGGAATCCGGATCAAATCACAAATTTCCGCTCATGGAGGTATGAGTTTATCAAGTGGAATTGTTCGGCAAATTGCGTGCAAGCAACGGAGTTTATGACCGGGTATGGAGGTTTTAACGTCGAAATCATTTGGACTCCATAGAAAATTAAAGCTGTCTTAAATCTTCATAAAGTTGATTACCCAAAATCTCGCTGTGCAATTCTTGGTTTCACGTGACGTCAGAAAAAACTAAAATTAAAAATTTTGAGTTTTCAACTTCATCAGGTAAAAGTCATTTTTAAACATATATCTGCTGGCCTGTTTTCAACGAGAAGAAACGTTTTGAGAGAGCCAAAGTTAATTCCAGATGTTTCCACTGGTTTCCGGCCGCCATGCTGAGGGACTCCAACATGGCGTCTCCATACTGAACACTATGATTTTCAGTGATATACTTTGCCGAATAACTCGAGTTCGGAATATCTTACATCCCCAAAACTTTGGCAAGTTGTTTATTTATCACTCTTCTACGATATTTCAATTTCTTGACTCAATTTATTGAATGGTAAGCGACTTTATTTCTTACGTGCATGAGACTTGCGTGATGTGAAAACCACCAATAAAGCTCAGTAAAGATCGTAGACCCGCATTTACGGTACTGTGACATTCCTTCCCTGCCTCCCTTGCCTGAAGATGGTTTTCTCCGCCGCAAACCTTCAGCTTCGAGAAATGAAACCTAACCCTAGGGCTAACCCTAACTTTCTTGGAACAGTGCTCCAATCATGAATTATTCAACAAACACCTATTCTTTCCCATGAGACTAGACGACTGCAAGAGGCTTTTCCCCGCCGCAAACCTTCAGTTTCCAGAAATAAAAACCGAACAAACACTAGGGCTAACCCTAACTTTAAAGTTAAATTAATGTAAACATGGCGTAAAGAGGATATTTAAAGCAACGAAACGTTTACTTAACCAAGTCTCATTACTTGACAAAGTCTCTAAAGGTCAGCTTTAAAAAAACTTATAGTTTACGTAAAGCTTGTAAAAAAACAGACATTAAGCCAAATTTACGTAGGCACTACACCGCAGTGAAGTTTTGTTTTCATGCTGTGTAGAGTTAGGGGTCATCCTAACGTTTTTGGAAAAGTGATCGTCTCATGAATTATTCAACAATACCCGATTCCTTCCCATGGGACAAGATGCTAGAGAAAGGATTTTCCCGGCCGCAAAGCCTCAGTTTCGAGAAATGAAACGCTAACCCTAAACTCTTTACCGCAAAATCTTAAGTTAAGTCAATCATTAGCTCATTTCAAGACCTTGATGAGGAAAAGGCTATTAATGGATAGTTAACTTAATTTATTTTGTAAGTATATATTGAATTAATTTTATTGTTAATTATTAATAATTATTTTTATAACAATATATTCCACTAAAAATCCCCATGGGAACGAGGAATAAACGTATGTATGTATGTATGTATGTATGTATGTGTTACCCCTAACTTTTTTGGAAAAGTGCTCCAATCATGAACGATTCAGCAATTCTCGATTCCTTCCCATACAACTAGATGCCTGCAAGAGGATTTTCCCCGCCGCAAAGCTTCATTTTGGAGAACTCTGACCGTTTTGGAAAAGTGCTCCAATTTTCGATACTTCCGCCGTAAGTGGCATGACGATGGCTATATCAGAAGTGAAAACTCAAAGTTATTGGCCTAAAAGGCGTTGTCGTGTCAACTTTGCCCTAACTTTCATCTGACTGTCACTCGGTTCACTATTAAGTTCTTTGCAAGATTTAAATACACTGAATGTTTGTCATCCACGTCATTGGCCTAGTGGCAAAAGAAAGCATGAGACGGGAAGATCTAAATTATGAGCCACCTTAATTCAGGTGTTTTAAAACACGTCAACACCTCACATTTGAAGGGAAATAAATTACTAACGATTAACTATTGCTATAACCGTTCTGGTATCCATCAAATGCACACGCGTACGTAAGACAATTTACCAAGCACCATGACCATTTATTTTTAAGTATCACACATATATAACAAAGCAACAATTGCAAAACAATGTTTCACTAGGGAAGCTTACTTTAACAATTCCGATTTCAAGAACCGCTTTCCAAACTTTACTTCCAAAGTAATTACAATTACTTTATTACTTACAATTGATTACAATTACTTTTGTCTCCTGTCGCCATTCATTCAGCACAGAGAGTTTTTCTTATAAAATTGGGATTGGGATTGAAAAGAATGACACAAGACCTTTATAAACAGGGACGAAGAGAAGACCAGGCTTGCAAAATGGGAGGGCGAAAAAGTGACAGCTACGGGAAAAACGTAAAAGAGAACGGCATCGAGAAACGGAAGAGTCAACAAAATTTCTTGATATGTACTATGCTATTGGTTACAGATATCGTACGGCTGTAAAACTTCCTTTTTACTCTATCTATGATACAGGATTGGTCATTACAAATAAAATTAACCTCTTTTAGTAATGTACGGTAAATGCGAATACTTTTCTTGAATACATGCTAACTATAGCTATGGGGACATATCAGCTCAGCGACGTGAGAGCATTGTTAGTTTTCAGTGTGCACAATTGCCTCCAAATGCATGTAAACATGTTTAAAAAGTTATACATCAAGTTGGTCTGACTGTTTGGTGTTTCTGTCTCATCAAGTGCTGGAGTTTAATAAGAGCAAAGCTTTCTAAGAAACCCTATTAAGAAGCATTCTGTTATTGCTGCACTATAGCCTTTTAACTGTCGAAGAGTTCGTTATAATGCAAAACTGTCCAGTGTTCTAAACTGAAACTTATAATCTGTATATTGCATTCATTATGTTACGTCGGCGAGATTTGACCTTTTGAAAGGACACTGTATTAACTTTTTATCGTAAAAGCTTCCACTAGTCTCTAGTATTGTTTCGTTAGGCGGGTAATTCCTTTGCCGGAAGGCGCGAAACGAGAAACCGTTTGTATGACAGTTGATAGCAGCTTCAGTTCTGACAATATGCAAACAGATGTAAAAGAGAGCAGAAACAGATTATATTATTTTGATTAACTACGAATGAAAAATAGCATGATGAATAAGTGCAAAACAATAATTCTGAAAAACATCGGAGAGAGTACATGGCTGATGGGAAATTAAACGAAAAACTGCCCGGTCAGCGGACATGGCTAACTATAAATTAAATCGTAAAGATAGATGCATGTCATGTTACAAACGATAGGTGGTCATGCGCATGTTAAAGCTTAGGCATCACTTGTGTAGTATGGATTGGTGAAGCTAAGTTCGTGTTGCTTTCCTCGAGACGGTTCCACATAATCATATATTTCATCATCAGCAAATTCACCCGTGCGGTCCTTGCTGGTAGCGTATCCAATGTTGTCGTAAACTTGATCTGGCACGTCTGATTGGCCTTTGCCATATGTATAAGGATTTGGCCCGTATTCATTATCCTCCAATTCCGTGTTATGTGACTGGAACCCACTGAAGTCGTACGTGGGATTACCATGACTCGTTGTTGCTGACTCAGCGGTAGGCTTGGAAGGCTTGGAATATTTCTGTTTTCTTTTCTTGATGAAGAAATACACCATCAAGGCACCTGGAATCGAGGATAACGGTGTAAAAAAGTTAAGAGGGATTATAGTCAAAGATATATAAATAGGTTAATGATTGTGGGGAATAAACAGGTGGTGATGACAATGTAATGAAAATTAAAAGACGGAAAAGGACACAATCTTAACAACGGAGTAAACCTAATAACGCAGATTCCTCATATTTAATTTCAATCAATGCATAATCCAGAAAAAAAGTTCATTACTTTAAACGCATGTAAAATAGCTTTAGATTAAGTCTTGACAAGATAGCAAAGCCTGTACAAGGATGAATACATTTTATAGAAAATGAATATTGCTGTTATGGTTATGTGTGAGGCTAAGAGGAATAAAAGGCTGTAACAGTTTTCTGCTTACTCAAGACTGCCAGAACTACTGGGCCGACAATAACGACCGGAAGCCAGGGAAACTCCTCGTTACCTTCTTGCTCCTCTGTTTTACCTGCACTATTGGTTAAAATTTCTCCAGTAAAATGTTTCTTTTTCTAAAAATAAGGACAAGAAAACATATCTCACAAGTAAGTAGCCAGCACTTGGCATATAGCAAGTACGTCAATCAATCAGTCAGTCAGTCAATCAGTCAATAAGTCAATCAGTCAGTCAGCAAGTCAGTCAGTCCGTCAGTCAGTAAATAAGTCAGGCAGTTAGTCAGTTAGTCAGACAGACAGTCAGACAGCCAGTCAGCAAGTCAGTCAGTCAGCCACTCAGTCAGTAAGTCAGTCATTCAGTCCGTCAGCAAGTAAGTCAGCCAGTCAATCAGTCAGTCAGTCAGTCAATAAATCAGTCCGTCAGTCAGTCAGTCAGCCAGTCAGTCAGCCAGTCAGTCAGGCAGTCAGTCAGTCAGCCAGAAAGCCAGTCGGTCAGTCGGGCAGTCCATCAGCCAGAAAGCAAGTAGGTCAGTAGGACAGTCAGTAAGTCATGCCAGTCAGTCAATCAGTCAGACAGTACGTCAGCCAGCCTGCCAGCAAGTCAGGTACCCAGCCAGCTACTGATTAAGGGCCAAGCCCGAAACGTATGGATTTTTAAACAATTTTTTGGCACACACTTCTATTTCTCATTGAGTCAGTCCGTTGGTCAGTCAGCAAGACGGTCCGTCATACAGTTAGCAATTCGCAGGTGAATACCTTCAGTGAGGCTCACCGTAACAGCTATAGTGCGAAAAATGGTATACGTACCGATGTTGAAGAGGGCGTAGTATTCACAGTGGACTGTTTTTTAGTTGCCGGAACACCAGTTGATGGTGATTCAATCTCTACCATATAAAAATAAAAGTGGAGTACACAGTGAGATAAGTATGATAGAGTTCATGCTAAAAAGCTGGTTGGGTGATCGTGGACACTTTACTGATCTACTGCACGCACCAAAGGAATCTCACGTGACTGTAACATTCAATTAATTTTTCACTCAGATAAATTGAGATAAAGGCTGAACGACTCCGCCGCCTGAAATAATGAGGTTTGTTGTTGTTTACCCACATTCACATATATAGAGAGTATGCATTACCGCAAATAGTATTTAACCCACCTATGCATTGAGATTGGTGCACCGCTCCGGTTGAAGTCGTGGTGAGACCCCGTCCACACGAGAGACAGTCTTTCTGACCGTTGGAGGGCTGGTAAGTGCCAAACGGACACAAAGAGCATGTTCGGTTTACTGTCCTTTGTGAGCCAGGCGGGCAATTGGCTAAAAGAAAGCATCAGACAGTAGTTCACGTTCCTCCTTTAACTAAGGAACTGTGCAATAAATACCTGGAGGGGGCAGGGGTGTTAAGAAATGGGTAAAATAGGGCTCAAAATTAAGTCGCAACCTTCTCCCTAACAAGAAGTAACTACAATCCCAAATAATATTTAGTTAATTTCCACCCCCCCCCCCCCCCCTTCCCCTGCTTCTTGCCTTCCCTATTGGTTCTCTCATACCTAATTTTAATTCTTGTTGGATTCCTCCTCCGGCCACAAAAAGCACTTCGAAAGACTCTCTATGTGTTCTCTCTGTCAGAATCACTTGACTCTGATCCTGAAGTTGTGTCGTCTTCACATGAGTTATTAAATTTTTCGCCTGCCAAAACATTTCTGGCAGCGTTTGCACGTGCATGGCTGAGAACTCGTTTTGTTAAATCAGGCTTACTTCCGCTTATCTTGAGACCAGGTTGTTTCAAATAAACGCCGTAAGCGCTTCCAGCTCTTTTTCATTTTTCCTAGAAATATTGGACGGTAGAGTGTTCCTTTCTCTTACTCTTTTCTTCGCTTTTGGATAATCCAATAACTTAACTTGGTTAACATAACTTTTATACGCAGTCTGCTCCACGTTGTACTGGGAACAGAACTCTTGCGCAAGACCTTTCTTCAGAGGAGGATAATTTCCCCTCGTTGAACAACTTCTTTATCTGGCCACTCGGGCCGGAGAAGTTTGTCGATCTCTTCCCCAGTGGATCTCTTCCCCGGTAAATACTGTCCAGGCACAGGGAGCAGAGGAGTTATGCTTGAAACATCAATAAAAGAAACGTCTTACCTTCGTTATTGTATTTATTCTCTTAGTTAAAACCTCATTTGCGAACCAAACATACGTATTCATTTGCGATCGATCGTTTCGAACCGCCATCATTCTGAATAGTGTCGACCGCTGTGCATTCAGTTGGACGAACTGTGGGCGCCAAAGACGCCGCAGCAGTAAGAATAGAGACATGGGATGAAACAGATTTCGGTCGAATTTTCGTCCCCCAATAACTCGCTACATATTCAACAAACGAGCCCCAGTTTTTGGATTAGGCATAGTATTTACGTCATCTTTAAGCTACCTAAACCATTACGATGAAAGGATTCGTGAAACAGGCCTTTGGCGATCGCTCATTTCGTGTTGAAAGTTGGCTTTTCGCACGATGTGCACCGCAACATACTGGTGGCGGAAGTAGGTAATATGAGGTGTCATGCGCTTGACCGGAAGCGAACAACAACAACAATTTATTTCAGTGTTCCCATATATGGTATATGAATGAGACTTCCGCCACCAGTATGTCGCGGTTCACATTCGACGAGTCACATGGTACTATGTTTCATCGCTTGTCATTTTTCTTCTCGGCACTTCGTACCTCGTTCGGAAAGCTTCGCTTTCCGAAAATCATTCGTTGAATGCACAGCGGTCGACACTATTCAGAATGATGGCGGTTCGAAACGATCGATCGCAAATGAATATACGTATGTTTGGTTCGCAAATGAGGTTTTAACTAAGAGAATAAATACAAGAACGAAGGTAAGACGTTTCTTTTATTGATGTTTCAAGCATAACTCCTCTGCTCCTTGTGTCCAGGGAGATTTATAGCATCTAGAGCTGGAACTTGCGAAGATTTCACAGGAACACCTTTTGTCCAACTTTCATTGTTTATTCATCGCAGGATGGAGTGCAGGGAAAGTTGAGGAACTCCTGGCGGACATGGCCTTCCTGTCTGATTGAGCTAACTTTGGCTTTCCTTTCTTTCGATAATAAGAGATAAGAAAGAGAACACTGCCGTGCTGCCAGGATCATTTTCGGTTTTCCATCAGACATGCCAACGGCGGAAGTGTTATAGTTACCGTAAAATGGAGCATCTTCTTGCACATAAATAAACTTTCCGTAATTAAACTACGACGGGCTTATTTCGGCATTACTGTTCCTGAACAACGTGGGGCAACGACCCAGGAGTCACATACATTGGGCGTACTTGACCTTGTCAACTTAAACAGAAAATGTTGGTATTTCACATATATACTTACCAATACAGTGTATTTCTTGCTTAGTTCCATTTGTGATAGTTGTAAGATTTTTACCACACATAATGCAGGAAGGCTGACCACGGGAAGGCTGGTAAGTACCAAGCGGGCAGACAGAGCATATTCTGTTCTTTGTACTGTATGAACCAGCTGGACAATCCGCTAAAAAACAAGAGCAATATCAAGCTATGACGTAGACCTTAAGGCACTCAAATGGGCATAAGTTATCAATCAAAACAATCGAACAATAATAATGAATATACAGCAACATTACCAATGCAGTCTGCCTCTTCCACTGTTCCACTGAAAGCTGTAGTCAGGTTTGTACCACACGGAAGACAATCTGTTTGACCCTGAACAGGTTGGTAGGTCCCGAGCGGGCATTCCAGGCACGTTTCGTTCTCCGTGATGTAGAATAAACCAGCTGGGCAGTTTGCTACAAAGGTACAAGGACGTTAACTTAGAAAGACTATTTTTACCATGACAATATATATGGTGGTTAGAGGTATCCGTTGATGACCCGTTGATCTGATGAGTTCACCGGTCTTGAACATATATTTTCAATATTGTTCATTACGGCTCTTACTTTGCCTTGGAAGATGCCTTAATATCTTTCATTTTCCATCAATACGATTTATAGACTAATGGACTAAGAAATAAGTCATGAAGCTTACCGCAAAGATAACCATTTTCATTGAGAGCCTGTCCCTCCGGACATTCCGGAGATAACGGGTACACAATAAGGCTTTCAGGCTCTCCAACAAGAGCGGAGGTGTTCCAAGGCACTTTAAAGGTCTTGTTTAGTAAAACTGAATTGAACTTTTCCAGTTTCTCAATAAAGGTGGCCTTTACATCAGCCAGGGTTTCTACAATTTCTATGTACGATGTAAATTTTTTCTCCTTCCACCGTTTCCTGTCGATATCTATTATGAAAGCTATGGTAGCCGTTGAAGTGTTTCTTGAGTAGTAGTCAAAGTCTGAGATTAGTTCGACAGATATGTTAAGCGACCTTGCCAGTGAATGAACAATATTACCAGTCATATTCTCGTTAATCGATGACGGTAATTCTGCTTTGGAACCATTGTAACATGAGTGTGGATCTTGCACGGTGGAGCAGTTGGAGGAATTCGTTGTCATCAAGAAGTGGGAAGTAAGATTCAGGGCAATGAGTAACCTTGGAAGGCCTATGGTGTAACCCAACACATCTAGTCGGGTCTTTTGGCTGACTGCTACACCATGCACGTTAGAAGCCTTGCAGAAGTAGTAACCCTCGTGATGACGGTCAGGGTTGCTCATATATAACACAGGTTTGGTCTCATTTACTTTGATAACAGATGAGTTGGTTGACTTAAAATACCACTGAAAACTTGGAGTTGGCTGGCCCGTTGCATTGCAAATAAACACGACAGGAATTTGACTTCCTTGTAGTACTCTTTGTGGTTGTGGATGCAGAGTAATGCTGGGTTTGCTGTGGACTTTGACAATCGTCACGTTGGACAATGTGCTGCCCTTGTTGTTTGACACGACGCAAATATAAACACCCTCGTGTCGTTTGCTGACGGCGCGTTCATAGAACGTCCCATCCATTGATTGCTTGATCAATTTGTCATTTCTCTTCCAGGCATATTTTACCTCGGTTTCACATTTTGCATTGCAGCGTAACAACAGGCTTTGCCCTGGCAAAAGAATGACTTCTTTCGGAGAGGAAGAAATTATTACTGGCGTCCCTCCACACAACACTGAATTGTCACGCGTTTCATTCAATAATGAAAAAGCACGATGGAGAAGTTGTTCAGCTTCCGTCATTGTTAAGCCATCAGTCGTTAACGACGTTACCACCCCTCTAAGCCGGGAGAGGGCGTTTTTAATGACCAGTGCTCTTGGACCGTCTTCAAATTCGTAAAACTCGTTTGCTCCTTGAAAAAAGTAGTCGATGCAGTCTTCTGTGCCAGAACATTCTTCAAATCCATTCTTCGAAGTGAAAACCTCAAGGAACGCCCTCCAAGCCTCCAGAGTGTCATTCCAAGATTGAGACGATTCATTGGTCAACTTGGTACTTTCATCTTTCAGGGTCTCTATCATTTCCATGTATTCTGTCACGAACGTGCTGTTTGAATATGATGAGGTGATATTCAAATTGCTATGGTTAACTGTCTTAGCCAATCTTTCAAGATCATAGAATCCAGAAGAAATATTTACGTTTAAGTCTTTGACTGATGAAATCAGGTCTCCCAGTGCCTGAAAAATTGAGCTTAAGTACAGTTGTGTTGTATTGACAAAAAGGCATGCATATGGGTAGTCGGTAAAGCTGGAAGGCACAGAATCTGAGGAATTTGCTTGATGGCTTTTTTCATCGGGAGTGGCTCGTTTTTTCTTTGTGTGTTTGCTACCAAATAGTTTGGCAATTATGACCTTGGAAGCTGAAGTAACTGAACGTTCAACTTGGTCGAAGTCAACCAGAAAACTGACAGAATTTTGCTGACCATTTCCAGAGGTGACTTCAGTTTGAAAGATAACTTTCTTTTTGTCGTCTGATGCCACGGAAAGGGCAAATTTCATGTCTCCAACATCAACAGCTCTCTTGTTTAACGAATTGGAAGCATTCATTGCATGTGCTATTTTCAAACCAAAGTCAACCATTCGTCGGACATGAAGCATGGAAGCATTGACAATATCTACCGCTGACAGACGCTGCTCTGTTTGTGATTTTAACTTATTAAACACGCTTACTGCAAACTCATGACGGATTCTGGCCTTTTCATAAGCAGAAGTTGCCTTTTTTACTTTATCAACAGAATTTCGTAAAGACTGGAATGCAGATTGAAACGTTTCGTTCATGGCATCAAATGCAAATTTAAGCTCATTCATGGCTACCAGACATTCTTCGTTATTGACAATACAACGAGGATCTAACACTTTCGTTTTGCATCCGTATTGCTTGCAGCAAGGATAAGGGGGGCCATATCCACCGTGTTTTGTCTTTTTCTCCTGGTTTGTGCATTGTATTTCCTTGATTATCTTCTCAACTGCTTTAGCTTCAAAAATTTTGTGTTGGTACTCAATCAGTCGCGGCTCACCAGGCACTCTTTCATAGGTATTAGAACAGCCAAATATTTTCTTACTAAAATATCCGACAACCCCTCCAATGACTCCCCCAACAATTCCTCCAACAACTTTGCCAGCGAATTTTCCTGCAGGTCCTCCAATTAACCCTCCCACGATCCCCCCAACGAATTTACCAATTTTGAATCCTGTTTTAGCATACTTTAGTATTTTCTTCAAGGGGACTCCCGATCTGCAGTTACCAGTGTATACGGTCTGATACGTCGCAACTTCAAACCTCCGGGGTTCAGTACTCTGCTGTACAACTTGGATCGTTATAGGCTTGTCAACCGTGTCACAATACCGTTCAAGGTACGTTATGTTAATGGCGTCCTGGCAGAGGTCTGGAATAACGCAACCATCAAAGCAAGTGTAGTTGCATTCCTTTATTTCGCAGGCGATGTTTTGGATGTTTCGACGAAAGTAGACGGTGTTGTTAAAACGCACTTTTGCCAGATAATATTGTAAACGTGCGACACGGAGCTCCTCTGCGGCTCGTTCCCTTTCTGTTCTTAATTCTTCAACAGCAGCCTGTTTTAATTTAAGGACTTCCTTGGCGGCTTCTGCCTTGATTTTTGCCTCATTAAAGGTGTCTTGAGCTTTTGATAGCCTTTTGGTTGCCTCCATGGCCGCCAAAACAGTTTCGTTGGCGATCACACTCTCAAGCATCATATGAAGATGCGATGACTTGTTCATTGTACCTTCTATTTCAAACACCACAGATTTCCACTCCACAACGTTCTCGATGTCAGCTTTGACGTGCAAAAGTGCATCAAATGTTCCAAACAGGGGTCCCCAGATAGCAAAGAACAACTCATGCCCAATCATTTTTATGGTCGTGTTCCTTTTCAGCCCAAGCAAGTAAACGAGGCCCTCAAACGTGGTCATGAAAGCCTCGCTGTCACGGCTTATCAGCATTCGTAATGGTCGACCAGCTGCATAAGTTATAACATTTCCAAAAGAAATGTCTCTTAAGGGAGTTCCTTCAACAATTACACCAGCTTCTTGTCTTGAAGATTTAGTTACACAGGAGTTGTCACGCAGGGACCAAATGCTACACTTCATGTTCTTAAAGCACAGCCTCTTATGACATACCTGACCATTTAGGTTAAAACGGACACCGAGAAAGTTTTGATAAATTGAAGACCTGGAAAATGAAAGAGAGAGAGTTTTTGGGAGGTCTAGCTTTAACCTGATGAAACTATCAATGGCATTGCCGATGCTTGTTCGGTTCCTATATGGCTGCAACTGGGCCACCAAGAGATCAAATACTCTTGATATAGTGTCGAGGTCATCATCAATCTCTGCAACAAGTACTTTCAGCTGCAAGAAATCGGAAGTGGAAGACAACAGGCTACGAGCTTTGATGACATTTGCAAGCATTTCTTTTGCCTTTGCAGACCACATCTGTGCACTGGGTTGTAACTCAGGCACAGATAGCTGAACATCGAGAAGTACTCTTTCTATTTCCTTCGTCTGCCATTCCAAAGACCTCAAATTGCTGTGACGATCGTGACTTGAGATATCTTCTCCACCCGTAATCGAGTGGTAGATCTCCAAATATTTGGATCCTCCGTAGGGCTGAACAAAATTTGACAAAAGGCTATCCTTGAATGGTTTACAAGATCGATCAAGAGTAAAAACGAATCCTTGAGTAACTTCACAATTCGATGCAAGAAAGGACGTTCCTGTAGAAGGAAAATATGCAGGTTGAGTGACCAAAACTCATGAGAATTGATACATCTCCTTTTCGGGTTATATCTCTTTGCTTTATAATGGGACATCACCAAAACAAAGAGAGACTCCCGTTGAAGTTACAGTACATTTTAAATTCAAGTTTAATCATTTCTTGTATTATCTGAGCAAAGGATGAGTCTGATACAATATTTAGAAGCCGAGCAAGTGAAAAGTGAAGGAGAGAAGAAGAAGAAGAAGATGATGATGATGATGATGATGATGATGATGATGACGATGATGATGATGATGATGATGATGATGATGATGATGATGATGATGAAAACAAGGACAGCAATAACAACAACAACGAAGCCGATGACACTTCTGCAGTGAAAAGCACGTCTCTTACCTCCCAGATTTGTTTGTCCAATTACGTCGTTGGCTTGGAATGTCAGAACGAATCTCTGTCCAAGAGCACGCACTGTGAAGTTGAACTCCACTGACCCATGGAAAATATATTTTATTGGCCGTGAAAAGTAGTTTGTAAATAACTGCAAGAGATAAAGAATTAAATGCTGTTTTGCATAAAAAACGTCACGCGAAGACTGTATGCTATGAAACACATAAATCTAAACATGGATAAAATATCATTCAATCATTTATATTGTCACGATGATAGTCCTAATGAAGTATTTGTTTCAAATGGTTAAAAATGTAAAGAAGCAATTATATAATTAAACACTTCCCAATATCAGTAATAATGAAATGTGAGTAAGTTGTATTACGAGAAAGCGGTATCAGAGACATAAGCATACATTTTGTGAAAACTCAATCCTGAGTTTTAATTGTACAAAAATGAAACAGATATCAGTGAATATTTTCACAATAAACGTTCTAGCTTCAAAGAAAAGTAAGGTTGTACTCACACTGTCCAAGTCTTTTACATATGCAAAGGCCTCGCCATTCAGTTTTATATTCACAGAAAAATCACTCGAGTTTTGCAAGAGGATGTCAGCATTTCCTTGCAACCAAAAATTATAATGGAAATCTCTGAAGTACTCAGCCCACGGACCAACCAAAATGCGATTCACGATGGTACTGTATTTTCGTCGAGTGGTAAAACCAAGTGACGAGGGGACCAATTTCCATCCCCCAGAAGCCATGTTTTTCATAAAAGGCATCTCGCCAATTTTTTTGCTAACTTCTTCAGATAATGAAAGGAACGCTCCACCTTCACAGATGTCAGTTGCAAAACAGCAGCCTTTGCTTGACAATGAGAGCTGTTCATTCTGAACGGAAATGCTGTAATTAACTATTGGATGGTAGATGATTACAGCAGATTGGCTACCACTTGGTGGAAACTTGCAATTTGGATTGATTTGTCGCGCATTTGTGCTTTCAATAAGGTAAGCCATTGTGTTCTCTGTTGTAAATAGATTGCTTTCTTCTGCAGCCATGAGTTTCAACCATAAAGGCACTCGACCAGTAAGATACTTTAGGAAGGACTTAGGAAAGGCGTCTTTCTGAATGAACTCAATTAAGGCATCCGCTGTCTGATGGAAAGGAGAGCACCCCTGGTTCATCGGTCTGTTGTTGTCTGGCTGCTCAATAACCTTTGTGTGGCTTATCAGTCTTTTCAGCGTTTTTTGAAGCGCTTGATGAGGTGACGAAAACTCGTACCCGTCTAGACTCAGAGGGATGGTCTTGTTGTCTGGGATAACGATGTGGACGGGCCCGGACTCAAGCAGAACATCATTTGACACAGTTGAGGTCGAATCGAAAGCCACAGTGATATCACATGGATAATTGTGTAGCGTCTTCTTCTGGCATCCAATCGGCATGTCGCCGACCAATAAGCCCAGTCTGGTGTAAACACTTTCCTGATCGGATATATTGTGACTAATAAAAATAGAACTGTTCTTCGGAGAAGTAAAACTATCCCTGTCTACTCCCTTGAGAGTATAGGCCACCATTCCAACACCTGACTTGTGCCCTGTCACTAGGAATTCCGCTTGAGATATCGGGTGCTGAATTACCAATTCCTTCGGCTGGAAGGTTACGTTCATTGTTGGATTAAAGTGAACAGTCAATGAGTTGTCGGGCTTTGCAAGCAATGTAAGTTCTTCTGAGGGGCTACCAGAAATTAGTTTTGGGAAATTGGGCGGAATGACAAGACCTATTTCGCAAAGTTTGCCCCCATATCCAGTGCGTTGACAATCGCATGCAAATTCACGTGAATTGAGTATGATGCACCTTCCACCATGGCGACAGGGATTAGGTTTGCAAAGGATGATTTCTGAAAAAAATACAATTAAATGGAAGTGAGTGAGTCAATGAGTGAGTAGTCGATCGGCTGGTGGGCTGGCTTTTCGGTCGGTCGGTCAGTCAAGTCAGTCATAAACGGGTACCTATATATAAATCAACTAAAAATCAAACACGAGTCTCGTTTCGGTTTTGCTAAGCAGAACGTGGTATAATCTAGAAAATGTTACTGTCGAAGTTATTTCCATTTTCACACACGTCGGCCTGTCCTCGATATTCCAACCTGAGCTTTTCAGGCTTGTTTTAATTTGAGACTCACAAAACTGATGCGCGGAGAGCAGATTGAGCATTAAAACACTAACCTTCACATGTGAAATTGCCGATGTCCCATGCGACGTTGCTTGAATTTATCAGCCGGCAAGTGGCAAGATTGTCACCACGTGCAACATACCCGTCTGCGCAGTCACGTGTACAGGAGGAGCCAAATGTGGTGTAACAGGGAAGCAAAACTTTCCCCCTCTCTGGCGGATAAAGTCTGCCACAACTTTTCACTATATGTTGAGTAATAAACAAAAACTCAGAAACAATGACGAAGCGGTAGCGAAAATGAAGAATTCGAAGAAAAAGGGGAACAAGAATAAGAAAATGAACCTTGCTCGTTTTTTTTTTTTGCACGCTCAGGAAACCCAGGTATCTCGTCCCCCGACATGGTAAAGATAGTTATTAAATGTGCAAAAGCTAAAAAAATGAGGTAAAGTATCATTTGGTCATTTTTGGAAGTTTGAAACGAAAAACATTGCTTGCGTTTTCTTATCAACATCACAGGAAATATTATGTCCTCGAAGGGTGATACACATTGACAAAGCGGTTCGGGACGAAAGCTAAAACAAAGGGATCAGGCAAGACAAAGAGGTGTTCGTGCGGTCGTGAAAACTCCAAAACAATCACAGAAGGCCACGGTGGCTCGTAGCAGCGTGCTGTGTGCAACCTTGCAAACTTTCTATTGGTTAAAACACTCATGTGCGAATTATGGCTCCGCTTACGCATTTACGTGACAATGGCCCTTTAATCCACCGAAGGAAAAAGATGACGGCTGTACATTTTACCACAATACCTTGCGACCCTAACACCCACAGGGTATATAGAAAGTTCCAATTTAACGAAATTCGTTCCTGCAGTAACAACATTGTTCGTACTGAAATTGAAAGTTTGTATTCTCTACTTGCACAATACCATGATACACCGCTTCTACCCCCAAAAAAATTTGCATAGGCATTGTTTTAGATTTCCCTCGGGACATCTTCATGTCCCAGGAGAAATTGCAAACAATGATTATGCAAAATTTTGGGGGGTAAAAGACGTGTATTATGGGATTTGTTCAAGTAGAGAATAAGAGCTTTTAGGGTTTTCGCGCGCAAAGAATTATAGGTAAATGTACCGGTCGCTATCTTTGTACGTATGGTGGATTATATCTCATCTGTCTCATTAACGAATAGGATAATAACTGTCGATCGTTACCGTTGCAAGAGGTTTGCTGACCGCTCCATTTTGAAGAGTTCAGGCACGTTCTTTTTTCAGAACCTTGTAAGCCGTATCCGTCCTCGCAAGTAAACCAGCAGGTCTCATTAGTTACCAAGCCGCTGCAGTTCATGCGTCCATGTGGTGGAGCCATGATTGCCTCACAAGGAAGACCTTCGGAGGAAGGAACGCACAAAGGATGTTAGCCTATGCTCACGTACTTGCGGTACTGGTCAATCACAAATTGCTCCGAGAACATTAATTTTTGATCACTTTCCCCTAATAAATCAGAATCAGCTATTAGATATTGGCTTTCACGTACTTGTCGTCTGAAAAATTGCAAGGAGAATAGGCCATTTCCGAGTTCGCTTGTGCCTCTATTTCAAGGCGAGTCTAAGTGCGAAGTCTTTGTAATGAAAATGAGTTTTCATTCATATGGAAAGCAAAACTAATTACCATCACAAAACTTTCGCACTTAGACTCGCTTTGAAATAGAGGCTCAAGGGAACTCGGAAATGGCCTATTGTTGTGATCTTATGTAAGGCACAAGGCAAGCATTTCACTAGACATGTTTATTTTTTTACAGGTCGAACTCTCAGAGCGCGAAGCGCTACTGCCAAACCGGAAACGAGAAGCGAAGGACTTTGAGAAAGTCTAGCATTTCACCTTCACAATTCCTCATATCAGCTCTTAGTTTGTAGCCATGGAAACACGAGCAGCCATAGGAACCAGGAGTGTTGTGGCAGTTGTGTTCACAAGAGTGGTACCCTGTTTTGCATTCATTTATATCTGCGTGACAAATATAAATGTGATTATTGTGCACGTTTTGGTCACTCATAGGAAATAAGAAAGATCGATCGGGAATAGAAATGGAAGGAAAATTTCAATGAGTGAGTGAGTCAGTCAGTCAGGATCAATGATACAGCTATTTGTTAGGCCAGTCATTTGATAGGTTATTCAGTCAGGTTGTCACTCTGTGCGTCTAGTCGGGCAGGCAGACAGGCATGCAGGCAACTGATCGACCGATCATTCCGTCGACCACAGTCAAGTGCTATTAATTTTGTTTTTCAGGTTCAAAAAATCATTTAGACATGTACCTCGGCACCGTTTTCCATCATACAGTATCTGGAATCCTAGATTGCAGCTGCAGGTATAATTTCCTTGCGTGTTGTGACACAGTTGATCGCATCCTGCAGGTACTATTGTTTTGTTAAGACTTGGTACATACACGGGATTGCATTCATCTACGTCTGAGGACGAGAAAAACAAAATTGTTATTTGTCTTGGAATCGCGGTTTTTACAAATAACAAATAAACGAACAGTAGTCTAACATCTAGTCTTACATCTAAAGATGTAAACGCTTGTAAAATATTTTCCTTAATCGCAGGGTAATCATTCGCACCCACAGAATAATTTTATAACAACATGATATGGAAACAAACCTGAACAGGTCTTGTTGTCTTTGTTCAGTGTATATCCGTTGCGACATGAACAAAAGAAGCTTCCAAGAAAGTTACTACACTCATGCTGGCAGCCATGATAGCTTAACAAACATTCATCGTGATCTGAAAAGAAATTAAGATAATTATTATCTATTTGTTGTTATTTCATTTTAGTTTGTTACCATTTGGAGCACGTGGTCTGGTATAGCACTAACACGTGAAATAGGCCCTTTGCAGCTGGGGTCACGTGACAATTTTCTTTCCTAAATTATTTTCATCATGGGCTATAACTTATAGAATGCCAGAAATGGCATTAAAGAATAAGTTTACACTACAGAATTTGTATGGAAAATGCTGCTGGAGAGCAAGGTCTTGCTGTCCAGCAACTTTTTCCATACAAATCTTCGCTTTTTTTTCATAAAATCTTATTCTTTGGTACCAGGTGCCTCAAATTTGACGGCCTAGCTTCGGGGCCTATTAGAAATTAAATAGGACTAAATAAACTCGAAACATCAGAACGTTACACAAGTAGAGTCAGTTCAATGGCTCTGCACGATCTCTGACGCCCTTTTTGACTCACTCAGTACCCTCGTAGTTTGTTTCCAAAACGGTCAGAAATGACAAATACAGTTACATGTAAAATGCAAAAACTGTTACGATAGTGGATGCCACTTAAATAGTCTACATATCATTAAGACCAAGTTATTGTTTCCTAGGGATGACAGCAAATTTCACTGGAGAATGGAAATGCCAGGTAACTTTAGCAGGTATCAATATGAAACATCAATATGATACATCAGTGTGAAATAAACCAGAGGTAAGATAATTTATACCAGGAATGCTACCCTACCCGAACATGATCTTCCATTTGAATCCAGGTAAAATCCCGCGCGACATTCACAACGATAGGAACCCTCGGTATTAACGCACTTGTGAGTGCAAAAACCGTTGCTTGACTGGCATTCGTCTATGTCTGAAAAAAAACATTGCAACAAACATATTTCCGGAAGGTCACGACGTAGGGTAAACTAAACTAAATTTGCAATGATACAGAGGCGGCGGAGCGTTTTGAAACATGGGGGTGCTCATCGTACATGAAGCCAAGCACATACCTCTACTCGAATTTTCCAAAATGTCCATCTTTTGCGATTTCATTTTGCACAAACAAACTTCTTTGCAATGTCTACAGTGTTCAATGTGTCCGTAATAAACTTATGACAATGCAGCATGACCAGAAGGAGACAGTTGTTTAGACGATCCTGATTCATGGTGCTTCTGAGGTAGGTTTTTAGGCGACGTAGAGAAGAAAACGTGCGCTCGGAAGTCGCCGATGCCATAGGTAATGTCAAATACAATCTTGGCAGTTTGCGCACCTCTACTAGTAGCATTTTGGTGACAGGAGTTTTGTTCAAAGCTTCGCAAATGGTTCTTATATTTGTAACCTGACGTACTTCGGGAAGCCTAGTTTTCACTACATCATGCACGTGGTGAAGCTGGTGCCCAAGCCGGCCACAATCTATGTCAGTTCCAAAGCAAGACCTTTCCAGCTCTTCCAAATGCTCACTGAAGTCGTCGTTGCTGCGCCCACAAGAAGTTTCTCTAAGTTAGCGACTGGCCTTAACTCGGCTTGGTTGAAACGGCTTTCTAATTCCGTTTTAATTTTGTTGCGATTTTATGCTCTGCTCCCGATATTGTGGCCATCGAAACGTGTGGGGTTCAGGCCCCCAAACATTTTTTTGAGGGGGCTTCAGCCCCCCTGCTCCTCCCCTCTGGAGGACCGAAACCCTGACCCTGTTTAGGACCAAAATAACCTCGAACATATACTCTGTTTAGGACCAAGGAAAAGGTTTTTTTATACTATAGCACTCATTTCTAGTCCTGAAAATGATCTAATGTTGACTGATGACCAGCTAAATAAATACTGATGAACGTTTCTGATTTACACTGTTCAGGACTGAGGGGTCAAAAACCATACCCTATACAGCGGCACGTTCCCGTATAGCTCATATAAGGAAGTATCCCCCGGTGGTCTAAACTATACATCATCTTTAGGGTGCGTTCGATTGACCTTATTCCGGAATGGGAATAAACGGAGTAAAATGGAATATCCGTTCGATTGAGAAGCCATTTCAATTCTGGAATACGCAGGATGTATTCCAAGCATTCTGCTCCCTGGAGCAGAATACTTGGAATAATCCGGAATAATGACGTCACATCCTCTTCACTTCGCCGAACTGAACAAAAATGGCGGCCGCTAGCGGTGCAAAAGAAAGTCAAGAAAACGAGTTTCTCCGAAAGAAAGGTTATTGTTGGAGCCCTCAATACGGACCGCTTTTCTTCGCTCTGAAAAGCACAGGTCGCCACAAAACAGTGGAAGAAAGTCTTCTATAATATCTTCGTCTTCTTTGACAGGCTCTTATTCAAGAAATTCCACCACTGCTGCCAAAACACAAACAACAACATCCAATGTTTCGGCCATCACGCCATGTTTGTTGCAAATTCTGCAACAATTTGCATTTTCGTACGGATAGCCGCTGTATTATCGTTATATCGCGGGCCATTATTCCAGAAACAGAATAATCGTTTCATTGACGATCAGATGGAATGGCAGGAATAATCCAGAATATATTCTTATTCCGGAATAAGGTCAATCGAACGCAACCTTGGACAAACAAGACAGCCACTTATTTCACCTTCACAATGAAAACTATTGCCCTGGCTGGTCAGGTGGTATCCGCTAAAACATCCACATGAGAATTTTCCTGGGAAATTGTGGCATCTCTGCGGGCATCCTCCGTTTGCGGTAGCACACTCGTCGATATCTACAACACATACAAACGAAGTGATAGGCGCATGTGTATTTTAAGAAATTATATGAGTCTTCACTTGTTTAAAAAAGCACAAAACAATCAATACTCTTACAATCGAGAGCCCTAAAGCATGGATTGGTTGTTTGACCGTTGGTGGGACTTTTTGATAACATTTTTTGACGTGCCGTTTTGACGTCGACAAATCGTAAAGGACCCTAGACAGCCTCCGCCATTTCCGATGCCATCGAAATTATGCAAAATTGTATGGTGAAGCGCAATCGTATTGCGTTGCTGTAGGTTATGTTACTGGACGCGTTTAAATTACTTTTAGCAAGTTTCTCAAGGGATTCTTTTGTTTCGATTCGACCGGCGTAAAATATAATTCTGAAATTCTCACATGTAACAAAGGTGTGGCTGACTAGGGCCCTTTAACCTCCACAAATCATTAGCAAATGAAACCTGACTTTTGTACAAGATAAAATGCAAAATCCAAATGGAAAAAATACCATCACAGATTGTTCCACCACTTCTCAGCTTGAATCCTTTAGCGCAGGTGCAAACATAGCTTGGCACAGTATTTCTACAGTTTGCACCACAAGGTTCCCCAGGTACACCGCAAATGCAGGGACTGGGTACTAATGTCTGGCACTCATCAATGTCTGGATGAAGGAATTACAACAAAGAAAATGTAAGTAAAAGGCTATCATGTTTTGACGGGAATTTGTATTTTTGTTTTATATTTCTTTTTCACACACTTAGGTCGATATATTTCATGTAAGATTAGACGTGTCGGAGTGTACCGAAACAAATAAGTTCTGCGCAGCAGCAAATCAATCACTTCAAAGATTAGAGGCGACTGGAATCAATCTCCTGTCGGTCTGGACTTTATGGACTTTCATTTTAGTCTAGGGGACTAATTATGCAGTTTTATTAGGACTTCTTGAATCATCGGCTACAATCGATTTCATGATTTGGCCCTTTTAATATTTTGCTGTAGCGTGTAGCCATAAAAGCGTTTTCCACAGAGCTGGGAACCTCATTTTCTGGGGCGGAGTCATGAAGCTAAGCCCTGAATATTTGAGACTGGACTCCTGGAAACCTAAACCCTTTTGGGACCCTGATACTTGCAGTAATTTATAATAATATCTAAAATGTTCATAAATTGTTGTTAATGAGTTATTCGTGTTTGCAAATCGCCTAACTTGAAGAGATGTTTAAACCTCAGTTTAAGAATTTTTAAAATGTACCTTGACAGCTATGCCCGTGCTTGGTGTATCCTAAGTTACAGCTGCATTGATACGAGCCAGGTGTATCAGTGCATATCTGCTCGCATCCGCCATTGCTTACAGCACATTCATCAATGTCTATGGATAGAAATGAAGTAACTCTTCATTTTCATCTCAAACATCCCGATAGTCTCGTTAAAAATAATTGTGGGAATCACTAAGTCCCGGGGAAGGGGGGGGGGGGGAGGGGGTACTCCTTGTAAGTTTTGGTGGGGGTGTGCCGCCCGGATCGCCAAATCCAGACACTAATAACTAATAACCACTAATAACCAATGCATGCCATTTTCCATACCCGTTTTCAGACCTGACCTTGAAAATATACACCCATTTTACACCCGCTAGGTAAAATTTAGCTGGAATGATATATTTTGTCTACTTCTCTTTCTCTCGCATCAGTTACTCGTCCCAGGTACTGAGAAGAAAAATATGTTTATAAGCTTTCGTAAATGTTCCCCAAAAAACCATACCCAATTTCAGACCATAAAAGCCAAAATCTATACCCGTTTTTAAACCAAAACGGAGCGGCACATACCTATACACCTAATATAGGGGAGTACCCCCCGGGCACTACATACGTATGATAATGGTGCGAATTGTCTTTTATGCTCGAGCCAGATACCACGTACATTAGTAACAGAGGACAAGGCAAAGAGTGAATCAATTCAACTATTGGACACCTGAAGACAGGCGTAAGCATTAACTCTTTTTTACTCATGGCTATAATTTTAAACAAATCAGGCGAACTGTCCAGAGCAGATACTCGAAAGAACAATTTGATTTTGTTATCTAATGACTACTGTTCATGTAAACATTGATAATTGTAACAATTATAAGAACAAATCCATACAGGACGCGGGTACAACACAGACAGACAGACAAACAAACAAACAAACAAGGTAAGCAAATAGAAAGACATGACCTAGAAATCGTGAAGGTACTCTTAACTGAATTCAGAAAGATTGGTGACCTGCGCGATTGGAGTGCAAGGGAGCTCACAATGGAGTTTGATGTACCTGTTACGCAAGTATTACCAGTCCAACCTGTTGAACACTGACATTTGTTAGGTGCAACACAGGATCCATGATCGGAGTCGCATCCCTGGGAACAGATTGCTGAACAAACAAACAAACGAATCAATAAATAAGTAAGTAAAGAGTTCTAGAGAGTAACTGAGAAAACCAGCGAGTTAGTAATTTAAAGAGTCAGATGATGATGATGATGAAGACTTTATTAAAGTGTCAGAGTATTTAGCTTTATACAAACTAATTGAGGACACTATTAGCATAATTAGAAATATATCTTAACTATTTTACATAAGAAGTATTTAAAATATTGAATTATTACCAATATATACGAAAATTATCTTACAGGTTTTTCTCGGCTTATTAATCCGGGTTGAATTCAATAATTGTAAAAGGGAAAACGCCAAAGTTTGACGCGAAACTGAAACTGAATGGAACAACAAGGTACTACGAGTGGACTTAACTTTGTAGTATTTCAGCAGATTTTAAAGAATTTACTAATGGAACAGAGGTTAGTTATTAAAATTCTGTTTCTAAATTTTTCTTTGGGTTTCTTTACCCAGTTTGAAGATTGTGAAGCTATAATCGCATTTTTACTTAGCGGGCGAAAGCTAGTCTACGCTTAATCCTTTTGGCTTCGTTTTGTTATGGTAAAAAACAGATTCACGCCATTTTCGTGTCATGTGTACTGTTATTTAATCATGAATTTCTTCATCACATTGTCAAAAAAGTGTGGACCCCACGAGGCGCTTAAAAAATGGCGACAATTTGTTAAGTTTCGCCGGAAAGACGACAACGGTAGAAAGGTATAATTAGCAGTACAATGGCTTTGGACATGCAAATTAAAATGCCTTGTATAAATTTTAGCAATCCTATCCTCCGACAAAAACACGGCGCTGATTATTTTGTGCCTCTTTGTGCTACTTATTCACTAAATATATTCTTGCTTTGGTCTATAGACTGGCTAAGGCTGGTTAAAATTTCTAGTGTAGGTTGAATGCCTTTCGAAATGACAGGGAAAATAACTGCAGGCGTCAGGTATATAATTTGAAGTTGTTGAAATATCCAATTCCCTCTATTAGACAAGTCTTCAGGGAATCGTGGTAGTTGCATTTATCATAGCAAATAAACATGAGTTAGGCGTTAGTTTTGACCAGATGTTTGCATACCGTACTCTCTTAAAATACGTCATTTGAAGATCAGAAAATGGCCGCTTCTCAACCTCGTCCCCAGGGCCACCCGCGTGGTGCTCACGACGAATGGCCCTGTTGCAGGCTGTTTTATCGAGCGATACGATTGGTTTATTATATGTCGAATATAATCTTGCATTTCATTGGCGCACGTTTTGAAAGTATGGCGCAGCCATCACGACAATCTGACGATGTCGGCTGCGGTCAAGGTCACATCACGCGTCAGCTCATGCAAAGTGAAAAATCAAATCACAAAACTCCTGGACCATTACCCTGGTCCCAGAGGTTTTTCTTGATTTTTCTTAGCGGCGAGAAAAGCGGCGACCATCTAAAATTCCCTTGATGTTTTGGCACTCAAAATTGTTTGTTGTGAAAAGACGATTTCAGGGTTGATTTATATGGTCTTTGCACTCAGACTATTGAAGAAAAACAGTTAAAAACAATTCGCTAAATCCACGCGCGCGCGCAAATGACGAAGGTATTATTAGTAAGCTTAGTGCGCGAGCTAGAGCTAACACAATCAGCTTTTGCAACTGCGTTTGAAAGCGTGTTAATGAGGGAACCAGTTGACAAAACTCTGGGGAAAACTTGTACAGCTCTCGCCTCTTCCAAATTTTTGCAAACTATCACACTGCTGCAACAAGAAACGCCGCTTGTAACAAGAAGTGGGTCCCATGCCCCACCTCGAACACAATTTGAAAACGAGGCAACCTTCAGGATTCCTGCAGATTTTTTGCAGCCTGTACCAGGCCGTTCGTCGTGAGCACCACGCGGGTGGCCCTGGGGACGAGGTTTGCCGCTTCTGTGAATAAGCTGAATACATCTACCATAATGCACTGCAGGTATGTTCAGGAAAAAGACCTCATTCACGATCGCCACCATGTTTGTTTTCAACATTGTAATGCAAATTAGGCTTATTATTTTTCTCATAAGAGACGACTGGAGACGAGTCAGTATTGGATACCTGGAATTGGACAACTACGAAATTGCGGGTCAATTACGTGACAAATAGGCCTTAGCAGGACCAATCAAAATCGACAATTTTGTTATATATTAATAATAGTAGGTAGGAAAATTGCAGCAAGTGTAAGGTGTATATATTAGCAATATTCATTATCTCTTACACGTCATATTGTTTTTATATATAATGATGTACCTAACAAGTAATTTCTATAATTTATAATTTATAATTGAATTTTGCACTGGAGTTGTATATTAATTTTACTGTCTACGCCAGTTAACTTAACGCGGCAATGACAATTCCGCAGGGAGGGGGTTGCGATGGGAGCGGCCGCACCGCCCAGACACAGGTTGTGGAGGTCTACTTTATTTTTGTTGACCAAATATATATAAAAAAGTGAATTGATCTGTTCGGATTTTCAACTTTATGTCATTTTTTTTAAATAGCGAAATTATCCTCTAAAACTGTAAAAAACTGTACAAATACATTGTGTAATATCTACGTTTTTAAGTTCGGTTTTGGCTGCTTGTTTTCATAGCATACTGCCTCCAATACGCACGAAATGTATTCTCTAGCCTGCGTAGCAGGCACATAAAAGGGTGGGAGGGGTGCTGGTGAATCGCCACGTCCGCCACGTTTTTCTCCCGGTTCTTCAGCCAACCTCCCACCATTTTATGCGCCTGCTACGCAGGCTATGTATTCTCAGACAACCTAATTTTCAAAATTTCCCGGGATGATGCCTCCCGACCCTAGAGGCTTGCTCCTCCGGGCCTCACTAGGTCCATCGTTGGATAGCACCCTCCCATAAAAGAGGGTCTCAATGGGGTTAGTGGCCTTTACGGTTAACTTTTTGTCTTTTGTACGGCTAACGGTTAATTTTGTCCCATTACGGTTAACAGAAGTTAAATATTAATTTCCATTGTTGTAAAACATACTGAAAGTCTTTGGAACATTTTGAGATAAAAAAATATTTTTTTGTGTGTGTGTGTGTGTACACTCCCAGTGAACTATATAACTCTTATGATTTTACTGAGGCGTAACGACGCGACACATGCGACAAATTATGCAGACACTTACGACACATCCGGTTTCGATCGGCTTTTCTCGCTTCCAGAACACATAAACGCACAACACATCAGACTCAAAAAAAAGTTCTCGAGGCCTTTACTTTTCTATTTAGATTTTTTACGGTTAACATTTTTTACGGTTAAACTTCTTTCATTTTTACACCTAACGGGTAAATTTTTGGCTATTTTACGTCTAACGGTTAACCCCATTGAGACCCTCACAAAAGACCCTGCCTACGGGCCTGAGTGACCAAGCCTTAGCTACTTTGGTCACCAACGCACATTCAATTTTCATTATAATTTTTGTTCTTATTAATATTATGATTGACTGTTAATAACATGTAATTATTGCAAACAATAAAAATCTGAAAAAGAAATCTGCAATCTGTGTAATGCAAATATTGTTGCTTACCTTCTGTACATTCTCTCCAACTAAAGGAACGTTTCCTCCACCCGCTGCAGCAAAATATGATTTTTACACTGACACTTCTTGTTCGTTGTACGTTGACGTACACTGTCCTCGGTCTTCAAAAAGCGTTACACAGGTCAAACAACAGTCTAATTAGTAAGGAGTGACGGAATTATGGTACCGAACGAAACAATTTCATTCATCTAACATTCATTTAAGACCACCCGGGTATTATACTCCTCTTACACACAAATCAGGGAACATTTAAGGTGAAAGAAAAACAAAAACTTCTTAACCGGACGTAACAAATCGAACCAAATCGAACATTCGATTAATCGCACTCAATCGAAAATCAATCACGCGATTGGGTTCGATTGAGTTCGGCAATCAAACATAATCGAACTCTCACAAAAAAATCAGCAATCGAACTCAATTGGGTTCGACTGAGTTCGATTAGTTCGATAGGATTAGGTTCGACTGCGTTGGACTTGAGGCGGGGACGGTCGACTTTGGATTCACGGTGCCAACAACAGACGGATACGAATATCACAAGTACGTTCGATTGAGGTCGATTAAGTTCAATTAGTTTGAAAATCGAGCACAATCGAACTCTCTCACGCAAATTTCGATTATCGACCAGTCGAACTCAATCGTTCGATTAAGCGAATAGTCAACGGGGCGCACCCAAGACCTCTTAGTGTGAGCAGTCCAATCGTTTTTATTAGTAATCACTCTGAAGGATATTTCGATATAAATTCACTGCAAATGTTTAAGCCAAAAATCGGGAATGATTCAATTTCCTTTCAACATCAGAAAGTAATCAACAATGTAGAATCAATGCTGCCTGGTTAGCTTAGTTGGTAGAGCGCCGGACCGCTCTTGCTTGTCAGCGGTATTATCCAACATGGTGTGGCTTTTAAAAATAAAAGCAAACATTGTTACCAACAAATATATCTCAACAACAAATATATCTCGAAAAGGTCTCACTAGCTCGTAAAATGTGGTTTTCAGTTTTGTGTATTGCCGAAAAGGGTAAATTATGGCCGTTGCATGCGCAATGTGTTCAAAAATTCTGAGCGGATCATTATGTAAACAAATTAAATTTTCTCGAAATCCAGTCATTAGAAATTGATGATTTTTTGCATGCTTTCAGTCAGTATTACGACTCAAACACCTGAAGCATAAAAAATCTGAAATCAGCAATGTGGGTAAAATTTAGTAGAACATAATTTTTGTAAATAAATAAAAATCTGTCAGTCGGAATAGCGCAAACTTCCTGCTACAGAGATACCACAGTCTCATTAACATATGGGCAAATTTAAATAAAAGTCTAATGAGTGGATTTTCCGCAACATGTAAAAAACATTTCCAGGTCGCATTTGACTTCTTTCGTTGCCAAGGAAACGTGTCATTTTACTAAAAACAACTTCAAAAATAGACTTCCGTCATAACAAATAAGTGTATCAGATATGGGGCTTATCAACTGTTAGTATTTCATTACAAGATCATAATGAAGGTACTCAAATCTTTCAAAACTGTGTTCAGCTACCTTAACAACAAAAATATTCAAATCTTCTTCACAGACACTACAAATAACTACATCATTTTTGTTAACAACCGTTACTCACTTTCTATCACAGAATAGATAGTGAGTAGCGTAGCCAATCAGAAAGCAGCAGCTGTGATAGAACGATGATAGATAGTAGTACTAACAACCAGAATCAACTAAATGATCTGAAGTTCCTTACCTTGTTGTGCTGCATCTGCCCCAACCCCACCAACCACACATCGCCAGAAATACGCGACATCCGCCATTTTGGAAATCGGTCAGCGGTTTTACCCTTGAGCGCACGTTGTCTCATTCAAGATGGCGGACCATCGCTCCTCGAAGCGAGTGGGTCGTTCAGTTGGATTCTACAAGGATCTCGAGACTTTAGAATTGCCAAAAGCCAGACGAGTGCGAGGAGAAGTGAATGTTCTACCATTTTATTTTGAATTTTCGTGCCAAAATGGTATAAACCGCTGACCCTCCCGCCAAATCGACGAGCCATCGAGGGCTCAGTATAAGATGCCGAAAACAGGTCCCTTTCGGGACCATTTTTGGTGATAAGGGAGCATCAAAGGGACATTTTTCATATGGAGTTCAAAGAAAAGGCCTTAAGGCGTTCCAATGGAAGTTCCCTCGAGCTGGTTCTCCAATTCTAAGTCAAGTTATGGCCGCGGAAAGATGACGAATTTTTCGTACTTTAGCGAACAATATGGCGGAATTTCATGGAAGAAATACACCAATGTTATTTCTCATCTCAAAAGTAAAGGTCGATTTATTCTGTGGGCGAAATTCATGGATTTTAGAGGTATGTATAAGCCTTCCCGAACGTGGGATCACTTGAAACTAAGTTGTGTATGTACGATTTCAATGACTTCTGGCGAGTTAGAAACTATTTCCAACCAATTCGAGTACAAAAAAATACAGTAATTGTATGGACTTGACGCGATTATGTCGGTGTACGAATTCAATTCAAAAAAGTAAAGGCCAAAATATTCGTAGCAATCCAAATATTTACCGGAGTTTGTCAGTGAAAGGTTAAATTTTTTAGTACCGCTTGAAACTAAGTACCTTGATTTTTAAAACGCGAGAAATATTTAGATTTGCGTTTTTAGCCCATACATTCTCTATATTCCATCAAAGCCACTAGAATAACCTGAGCCTCTAATTTCGAATTCAAAATGGCGGCCATGTCGCGTATTTCTGGCGATGAGCTAGTAGTTGAGTATGTGTATGAAGTAGTAGTTGTAACTGTATAATAGGACTCGATCTGTGTAGTTCGCCTGGAACAAACGTTCTGCCTGAAGAAATAAATTATTTTATATTTGTTATTTTCGCTGATTCTGTCAGTGACAGATGAAAAATTGGCAGCGTGTACTAGGATATTGCTGGGGAAATAAGCACTTCTCTACTTTTTGTAGGATTTTATTTCTAGACGTTCAGTATAACAATGCAAATTCAATTTAATAAAGTATTATGCAAAGTATTTGTGCAGTGATAAGCTGGTTTATAAACGGCTTGAGACTCATGCATGCTTCATCGATCACACAACTATTCACAAGCTTAAGGGACTGAACAGGCATAAAAATGACCCTGACTAATAATTCTGGTTGCAACTTTATTTGGTTTGTAATTTACAATAAAAGCGTACCTCATTCGAAAAGGCGACCAACAGATACTTCTCGAACAAGTCTTGAAAGAAATCACGTGACAGTTAAGTTTCACTTGTGCACGTTAAAAGCAACAAAAGAACTAAAACCAACACTTTCAGTTTCTTCAAGAGAGGATGATTTCGTCGGTTCTTCTTGTTTTCATCGAGATCGACTTCTACTAAGACAATGAATTATTCGCTCTTTTTTGTATTTTATTATTTTTTCTTGTAATAAACGATTATCCTGCTGGTAGGAATAATCAGGAAACCAAGTAAGGGGCTACAGGAATCCTGCATGAGTTAACAATATGTAACGTCGCCGTAGGAATCTACAGGAAATATTGTAGGAACCCACTTCCATATATGGCGCTTGGAGAAAGTAATAACGCTTTTCGCGAAACGTCCGATTTCTATTCAAGTTATTTGCTATGGTGTACCAGCTCAACACCCAACACCCATGCCTGATAAGACCGTTTTAGAGTGTCGCATGGCTGTAATTTTCGTTCTTTTACGAGGCTTGCGATATTTTTAATTTATGATTCCACAGAGAGATCGAATCGAGTTTTAAGGAAGTGACGGGTGAAAATACACAGCGTTTCTAAAAAGATTTATTATCCAAACCAGCGATTTTCTTTTCCCAGATCCGCCTTGACATTGAAATGCGTTTATCGACAATATTAAAAAGATCAGCGGAAAACCTGTTTTAATCTACCCAGAGTACATATTGTCGCGGGGTTTTGTACGCCTTTGGCAATTTTCTTTCTCAGTTAATTTGATAATCTTGGATATAGGGAATTTTATTTTCCACACACTTATTTAAAAATATTGGTCTATCGTGGCTTAGCACCCCATCCATAAAGTCCCGGAGTGCTGTTACAGCTATTTTGACAGTTTGGTTCCCCCAATTCATCTACAAAGTTGGCGCCTTATGAATTATAGACCAAGGCCTAGATTTGCTTCAATTAACCTTCTTGCCTTGGGAAAATTAATATTGGAAAAGGCTTTTAGAAAGGATATCATGTACCGTAAGAAAATTGGATAAATTTCTTTAGGAGGAGGAAGTCACATTCCTTTTCTGGGAATCCCGACATGAACACAAAAACGAAGTTCGACGACAAATTTTCGTTGTTTGGTTTCAATCTACTCATGCTAATGACTTTTGGTCGGCGCTTTTGGCCGGCGCTTTTGGCGCGAGTTGTTTAATCGGATGCATTACATCAATTGCTTTCAGAGGCTCCCCTCCCCTCCCCTCCCCTCCAATAAATGTCAAAAGATTGAATGTCATTTGTGATTAAAGAAGACCCTGCATCGTCCTTAACTGGTCGTATGGAAAACAAATGATCCATTTGAACTACGCGAACAAGATTTTCAATTTTTATTCCACAAAATAAGCACAAGATTGAATTCCACATTCCTGACCATGCATGGCCATGGTTACTCCGCAAGGATAATTCGACATTTCTGGCCATGAATACCCCCCATGGATAAGACAAAAGCGAAAGTAGCTTGAACGCTCTCAGACCTGCAATCTGTTGCAGTTTGTGTTGTGTGCTTTGAAAATTCTCTTCATATTAAGTCTAAGCCCAATCTGAAGGCCTGCAGTACGAAACTGAAACTCGACTTAACGCTATTCTAATTTAATGAACTCTCTTAAGGCCCTCACGAGAAAAGGCGGAAGTGTATGTTCTAATAGGTCTTCCATTTAGTCACGTCGTAAACTTGAAACTGCGATTGAAACAACTGATACAACTATTTGACAAGGTTAACATAAAGTTATTTGGCGAAAGATATGCTGAAAGAAGTTGCAGAAACTTTTTACAATGCGTGGCAACGGAGTCCTGTTTAAATTGTTTATCGTAACTTTCGGTGCTCCCGAGTATCGCTCCTGTATGTAAGTAAGCAATGAAAACAAACTTACCCGTTTTCACGGAGATTGGACGGGTTTATAACGGTTTGTTTTGTTTCCTTCAAGCAAAAAATAAAACAGACAACGCAGAACAATTCGTTCGTAGACATGACGAAACGACTCTCGTCGAAACACACCTTAATTTGAGCCGAGTGCGTATTACTTTCGGTTCACATCAGGTTGATTATATTAGCATTTCAATTTGCGGGACTGTTGTTGTTTAAACTGTTACACGATTGGTCAACACTTATATGGCGTTTACTTCAATGAGAATGAGAATGAAATATTTATTCTTCCGTGTTTATTTAGACAATGTACCGGCTGCAATCGATTGAAGACTTTAATTCGACTTAACTGAAGTGTGGAATCTGGATAGATCCCATGCACAAATGGCTGCCAGTTTACAATTCTTTTGTATTCACAGTTTTGAGTTGATAATTCTCTTAAACGAGGTTATTCAGGCTAATTTAAATACATACAATAGAATGTTAAATTCTAAAATAAATTGACTCAGGGACGGCGGAGCCGGGGGGCTGGGGGGCTGAAGCCCCCCCCCCCCCCACTTTTTACGACAATGACAATTTTTTCTTTTAGTACAAGGTTCGTATTTACAAAACTTCCAAAATATTGCTGTAGCACAAAAAGTACCTGTAATTTTACACTTATCCAGGTTGTCTTTTTTTGAGAAATATATCATGGAGAACGTTGAAAATACCATTTCCGAGCCTCTAGATTTCAAAATTTTCTGGGGGAGGATGCCCCCGACCCCCCTAGAAAGTTGCGCCACTGGCGGCAATTACGGGTTCACGATAACAAAAGAACTGCAAGTTGCAAATAATTTCAGCAGTTTAGATTTCGGACTGCAATAATTGCAGAGATTCCGGATTCCTAGAACTGGACTCCGCATTCAACAAGCATAAATGTTTTTTACATTACTTTACATTGGGCGATCAGCACGCTTAAAAATCGTCTCGAAGATTTTGCGTCTTGCACTAGCCACTAGAGTGTTTGATATTTTTAGTTTAATTGTATACATTGCTTTTCTATACCTTAATTGTTAGATTATTCCCTTTTCCCTTTCGTGCTTCCCCTCCCCCTTCCTTCCCCTATGAGAAACCGTCGCTACTGAGCGAAAGCAATAAAAGTAATGATAATATAATCAACCTTGCCGTAATCGACTTCTTGTCTTCGCTGGGATCCCGTTGGTGATACACCGGAAAATTGGAATATTTCGAAACACCCCAATACCAAGGAACATTTAGGCAATTTATTTTATTTAAACGTTCGTTTTTTTGTTAAAATTTCCAATGAATGGGCGATTAAAGGAAGTGTGTCGCAGTACAAAGTGGGGTTAAGTGGCCGCCTACGCCTACAAGACTTCGTTTCGTGATATGCTATTTGATGTATAAACCAGGAGGAGTTCCAAGCTCAATAGAACAGTTCGACTTCAGCCTAGAAATATTTATAGGTCATAGGTCTGCAGGGTTTCCCGGTGTATAAACGCTCACCTTGTACATATCCGTGGCGTAGCCAGGGGGGTCCTGGGGTGCCCGTGAAACCCCCCTTTGTGAGCTTTTTTTAAGCAACCAACCTACAACAGGTGGCGAAAACGACATGACAATCGGGTTAGTCCCCTCACTTTGACAAGGTGTGACCCCCCCCCCCCCTTGAAAAATCCTGGCAAGATGCAAGTTGTGCCTTTTTATTCGATATTTAAAACCATTTTTGTTTATAAATCGCAGAAACAGATAACTCCTGACAGTAACTCATCCTGCAGTTACAAACTGCTTCACTAGAACCATTGATAAACAAATATTCCTTAATTTTTTTCTAAATTAGGACGTAAAATTCGGCTGGTGATTTAACCCCTTACAGTTTTATACCAATCAAATGAATATTTGGAAATACATAGTTGTACTCTGACTACTAATTAAATGAAACTGCAATGATCCGTTCGCAAATTTTAATTTGGCGATCGTTTATTGTTTATTTCGATAGCTAAACAGGATACTGAGATTATCTAGTCAGCCTCTGCCATTTTGGATTCCATCGAAATTGTAGAAATATAATTATACCAGTGAAGCGCAGTCGTAGTCATGTAAGTTATATGTTTCTGGAATCGAATGGAAGTGTTTAATACCTTCAGTACCTTTGTCACGTTCCTCAGTGATCCCTTTCGTTTCTACATACTGAAACTCTCGCATGTAAACAGAAACAAAGGTGTGGCTGACTAGGGCCCTCTAAGTTAACTCGGGTAAAACATGGTCGTAAAGGAATCAAACGAAGAACCATCACCAACAGTCTCTTAGGTTACTCTTAACGCATGTTTACTTCGCAAGGGATTTTTTTTTATTATTTTAGCGTATCAACAATGAACTACAGAAAGGAAAGTATTTTATATGCCTGTTTCATTTCTGTTTCTAGCCAATCTCTCTGTATTTTTAAAAGTAAATTAATTTAGTTTAATTTTTATCAGTAGTTTAGCTTTTACTGTTATTTTGTATATTTTAGTACAGTTTTATTTCTTATTATTTTAGAGTTGGCGTGATGTCCCATACGACTTTGCCGACATAACGATATTTAGATTTAGATTTAGATACTAGCATTCATATAAAATTAAACCCTTTTCATTTCTGCTTAAAAAGTAGGAAGCTTCAAACGGATACCCCTATCAACATTCACCAGCAACCGGTGTGAAAACCCAGTTAAGCAATGTTTAGCACTGGGCAGTAACGAAGATAGAACGGTTTTTGCTTCCGTGTCGAAAGTAATTCTGCGTTTGCTTCGGTTTTGCATTACTCCGCTTAGTGATTGGTTTAAAAATCTCGCGCAATTCTTTCAACCAATCAGGAGTAAAACCAAATCCAATCGTGACTCGCACACGCATGTTTTCCCGCGCTTTGTGTAAGCTAGCTACGTGTAATTTCTTCTAGCTTTGATTGGTGCAATGGATTGTCTCCGTCCTTTGTGATTGACCAAAGTAATTACTTTGGTCTTCGTTTTACAACACTCAATTGAAATGTGCTTTACATACATGCTGTTCAAAGAGCAATAACTTCTGAATCCAAGTGGAAAGTTGGTTTTTGTCTTACCACTCGATTTTCCCTGGTTATAGGTATTGCAAGGATCATACGTCGTCGAAACTTACGGGAAATAAAAGCATACAGCATAGGATTAAGAACGAAAGAGGTTTTGGCAAGGACGCTGCATGCACTGGTGGCAGTAGGATTTAAATACCCCCTTATAATTAAAAGCAAGGACGCTATGGCATAAGGGGACCATGACAGCATAAATGTAGCTATAACAATTAAAAAATACATGGCAGATTCTCGATGCTTTTTTGTAAGAGCCTGTGTCATTGTCATTGCTAAGCCGCCCATCTGAGACGTGTTACCAACAATATGTTTGGAGACTTGATGGATCTGGTAATAGCAAAACGAGATGACGGCCATGGGTAAAAAGTAGCAAGCGACAAATATGACTGCGAAGTATGTCCTGTCGCCTGGAAGAGATGATTCCCATTTTATCGAGCAGGTTTCGTTCGTCCCCTCAAGGCCATACCTCGACCATCCCATTAAAGGTGCCACGCTGAAGACAAAAGAGTACATCCAAGAGGCCAAAATTACTAACAGCACATTCTTCTTGTTAAAATAAGACTCTCTGGAAAGAGATCTGGTGATGGTCAAGTACTTTCCTGCTGAAATGGCAACCAAGTGCGTGATGGACACCAGTGCGAGAAGAAATATCATGAAGGCGTGAGCCTGACATCCAGCCATACCAAATGGCCATTCCTTTTGGAAGTGAATAACCATCGAAAATGGAACAGCTATCGCACAAGAAAGGAAATCACTAAACGCGATACTGAGAATCAGATAGCTCGACGCTGAGAGGCGACGAATGTTTTTAAAAATTGTAATAATTACTAATCCGTTGAGAGAAATTCCAAAGAAGCACACAATGAACTTAATAACTGCGAAGGCTATGCTCCAGCTTCTACCGACGTCCATTTCTTTTCATCTAACTATATTCAGTCACCTCTATATGTTGAGGAACTGCGTAATGTTACATAGATGAGTGCTTTTGAGGCTTTCTTTTCTTTCGTTTAGAGGTTTTTTTTTCAATCAAGGAAACGAAAAGATCTTTGGATGGGTTGTCTTGTCTTTCTTTAGCCTTTTACATTGAGTTATGGTTCCACTAATTAATTGAACACCCGCGTATATGGGCGTTTAGTCTATTGCCATAATTCATATAATAAACGTGATTCCGATAGAAAAGGAAGCCATTTACACGTGCCGGATCAGTGTCTTTTTATTTTCTTCTTAAATAGCCTGAAAAGACGGAAGCATCAAGTCTGATCATATCCTCATGAAGGCATTTTAAAAAGAGTGTTAAAACGGTCTTTTGAAAAGTCCAACTTTACAATCTTAATTTACGTTTATGCTGCAAATTTTTATGCGATATTAGGACATTACTGATTTCATTCCTCTCACTTAACACACTGCAATGAAAATCGTGTTCAATGATTGTAGCCCTCCCTTGCAGGCAGTGTTGTAGGCAGCACCTACGTACTAACACTAGACTCTCTTGTTGACGACAGGTTAGCTTCTGGAAATGTTTCAGTTGTTAATACTACATCATCATACAGCCAGGCAGGCAGACAGATAGATCGACTCCAAACCGTTACGGAATTAAAGCAAACAAGGTTGCATACGTGAGGTTTTGGAAAGCAATTAAAAGATGTTTTGTTTTCAAGGCAGGTGAAAGGAAAAGAATATTCATAGCAAATTATTTAGAGCTAAACATTGATCCAGCCACCGTGCGGTCATCGAGGGTTATTTCAAAATAAAGTGTAAAACCAAATATCCTAATGTTTACAGCGACTTAAGACGCTTGATCCGAAAAACGCCTTCCCAGTTACATAAACCGAATTACTTGTAAGGCAAATAAAATAACGAATGTATCTAGAAAATCCCATCCTTTTTCGTTAATTGTCTTTTGGCAAGGTCTCTCATTCACTCAAATAGATGCTGGACTGGATTACAATTCAATACTCGACAACTAACATTTTCTTAATTAATTCTCAACAAATGCTTAAATTAGCGTAAGCAAGCTTGGATTTGGACCTCATGACATTTATTGCTAAAGGAAAGATTCTTAGTTAATTTAAAATAATAATAATATTCAGTAATGTTTAAAATTGATTTAATAAAATTAAACTGGATACCCATGCCTTAAAAAGCACTTAAAACCATAAGAAGTAAAACTATAATGACACTGCCAAACATAAAAACAATTTCAAACATTTTTGGTTTGTCCTTCACTGCCGTCGGTGTTTTGCACTGTTAGTTAACCAAGAGCCGGGCATGCATGTAGTGATATTAAGTTTCCATTAAAAGCCACATTTTTAATTTGTCGCTTTTTAGAAGAATTTAATCAAGATTCGAAACTTGTTTTGGGGATGCCATTAATGGAAGTATATTTTCACACAAACTGTCAACACCCACTCGTTTAGGGTGAAATTGCCAATTATTGAATGAACTCATGTTACATATATATGATGCAACTCAATATCCCACATCTACTCATACCACGCCATGCACTTTGGCAATCTCAGCAGACAGGTTTGACACAGTTTTTGTTCAGATTTACGCATTTTGTCTAATTTTAATAGTTTCACAAATTTCTCTTGTATTATAGATAGTAAGAGATAGTAAAATACAAGATAATTTCGAAAGTGTATTATTTTTCTATTTGGTAATTTAATTTATATAATTTTTACACTAAGTGGTTTTAAATTTTATCTAAACTGAAACAAACATCAAAACCATTTCAAGCAAAGGATTTGTAAATTGTCTTTTATTATGTCAGTTATAATTACTTCCAGCCCAGCAAAAAAAGTGGAAGCACGTTCGGAATTACTGGACATCTGCTCGTAACAGCAGGCATGCAATATGAAATAAGCAAAAATAAAATGAAGCATCTCTTGGATTACACCCAGGAGAAACGTTTGAGTTTCTTATACGTCTCGAGATGTTGCACAATATTTACTCTGCTGAATCCCGAGCGCCCTTTGAATATTCAGTGGTGTTTTGATTTGAAAACTGAGATAGGCGTTCGGCTTTCTTTCGTTTTGTTTGAGTTCATCAATGAGGACTTGTGTAATAGTTACTATCTCCCATTGCAAACTGCTTAACTTGTCTAATATCTTTATACTTATTTGAATTGATGAAACCTTGGCCCAGCGTGGGCCCAACTGTGCCAGCCATAAAACAACCTTACTCGTGGCAGAAAGGAATGATCAGATTTTGGGCACTGGACAATGCCCATGCAAGAATGTACCACCCAACTCTATAATGATTCGATGGCAGTGCTCGCAAACAAACGCCAACACATCATTTGTTAATTTCAAGGAGACGTGAAGTGCAACGCTTCCCGTCGATTTGCTTTAAATTCGTGGCCACAACTAATGGTTCCTTAAGGTAAAGCGGTTACAGCTCCACAATTCAATTGTGTATTGAAATAAATGACACTGGTAATGTATGATAAACCCGACTCATTTTAAAATTTAACCAAAATTTAACTGACTGTGGCAATTTGAGCTGGCATAGGTAAAGACTGGTTGTTCCTGATAGACAGTTTAATACTTATTCCATTTAAATTCTAACATTACCCACACATTTTTCACGTTTAACTTCCTGTGGAGGAGGGTAATGTGCTTCATTATTTTTTTTGCGTCACTTTGAATTTTCGATGATCGCACACTCCCACCTAAGTAAGTTTTAGTCTCATAAGTAAGCAAATTTAGGTCTTGTTAAACTTTCAATCTAGACATTTTACATTTATCAATCTTTTGAGCACACAAAACTGCAAACGCTTTCTTTTTTAACTTTTTGTTTCGTTTGCCCCTCTTAATGGCGCTCTATCACGAATGGCGCATTCTGAAGCCTTAGCTTTTTCACGTTTGTCAATTGCAATATTTCTCGATCTTCCTCGTTCGAAGCCTTCCTTCATCTTCTTAGTTTATTGGTATCTTCTTGGTATTTTCTGCTCTCACGGGTAAACTGTTATATCCCGTGATTTGATGGCAGTTTTCTTAACCAAGCCAGGGTATGGTAAAATGGTCGAGACTGTAAAAAAAAAACAATGAAAAAGTTGTAATACTCAGTGCCTCGGTAGCAAATGATAAAACTTCGTCTGGATTTTTATCATTTGTTACCAAGGCCCTGAGTGTTAGAACTTTTTCATTTTACTATCTCGATCATATTTATAATTGCTATACGATCACCTAGTTTATATTATGGTAATAAAATGGTGGCCTGGGCCACTTCAGAGAAGAGTTAAAAGTTTAATTTCAATGATTTTTTCTCTATATGTCGCCTATATTGGCATGCCCGTAGGGAGGGGGAGGGGGGTGCGACGGGTGCGACCGCACCCCCCCCCCCCCCCCCACGAGCCATGGAAGTCCGCTCATTGTGAAAAAATTATCAAAGTAAATAATAAAAAATAAATAAAGGGAAATTGTATTTCTGTACTTTGACTATTTACATTTAATCCTTTTAATCCTTTATGTACTGGCGTCATTTTTAGCTAAATAAATTGTAAGTTACGTTACAAGGTTCTGTTTTTAAAAATACGTTTTTAATTTAAAAATTTACCAGAATTATTGCCGTTGTTACCTTCACTTTAACCTGCCTTGTTTCCTAACAAACTGCCTTCAAAATGCACGAAATGCTGTCTCGGATAACTTATTTTTTCAAAATTTCCTGGGGGAGGATACCCCCGACCCCCCTACGTTCTCGCGCCTGCGGCGCTCATACGCACCCCCCCCCCCCCCCCCCCAATGAAAAATCCTGGCTACTGGCCTGATTGGGACTGTTTAACTTTAATTTGAAATAAGTAGAACGTGTCTGATGATATCGTACCGTATCGTGAATTTTCGACCAGCATACAGACATACAGAGTCAACATAAAATGCAAAAAATTGTTAAGTCCCGCGTTCAGCGCTCTGTTTTGCAGAGCTGTAGGTTTCTCACATATAGATGCTTGTATAGAGAACACTATGGTTTAATTTGTTAATTCCCTTGTGCATGTGAATTTGTACCTTTTGGAATCTTTTCTTCCGCATCCTAAGTCAGGGTTAGGGTTAGGGTTAGGTTTAAATTTTTATTTACACTATCCAATGCATTTATACAATATTTTTATTACAAATACAAAAAAAGAAGAAGTATGAAATTAGGTCATAATGTAGACAGTTAATAGGTGTGCGGCGCGGTGTCCAAAGGAGCAGAGCTTTCTGGTCGGTAGGCTCTATTGTTTTATGTGTAGCGTTTAGTTTGTTTATGTTATTTTTAGCCATCTCGCCGATATGTTAGCAATTTTAGAAATCCGTAGCAGCTTTGTAATTTTAGCCATTAATTAATTATTTTTTTAAACATAAAACGGGGACTTATACGAAGAACTGCCTCGTCACGCTGCTATCGACCTTGGGGGTAGGCTTCACCAAGAACGCTTATTCAATGTACACACGATAATATATTAAAGCTAGCGCGCTAAGAACCATACAACCAATTCGGAAATCCGCTAAATAATTAAAATAGAGTCGAATGACTGTTCAATACTTTCCAAACAAGATTCAGTCAAAGATTCAGTCAAAAAATGTTTTATAGTGTGGCGTTATGAAATTCCGTCCATTTTCCTTTTTACAGGCAAAGATCTTTAATTTGTGACTACCAGAATGAACTTGATAGCTGTATACCATACGATTATTTAACGTCGCACTCATGCGTTTAATGAAGTAAAGCTTGTTAAAAACACCGCTCAAGCCAAGCAGTTAATGCACGCTCAGTTTTCAAAGAGCCAATGTCCGTGAAACCGAAGGTAAAACGGCTGGTCTAACTCTGTTGGGTCTGGTCATAGGAACGGAAAGAATCAAGCGTCTTCGAAACTTGCGATGAAAAATGGAATACAGAATTGGATTAAGGAAAAACGAAATCTTGGCAAACACACTGCATGCACTGACAGCTAACGGATCAACCTTTCTTCCCAGAACTAAAAATAAGGACACTATAGCGTAAGGTGACCACGGGAGAAGAAAACTGGCAATAATAGTTAAAAAATAAAAGGAAGACTTGTGATGCTTCTTCAGCAGAGCCTGTGTCGCTCCCATTGTTAAACTAGCCGTGTTTGTAGTATGGAACACAATCTGTTTGGAAACGCGATGGATCTTATAATAGCAAAATGTTATCACAGTCAATGGCAAAAAGAAGCAGGCGAAGATAACAACTCCAAAGTATGCGTTGTCGCTTGGAAGAGATGATTCCCATTTAACTGAGCATGTAATATTTGTTCCCTCCAGGCCATACCTCGACCATCCTAGCAAAGGTGCCACGCTGAATCCAAACGAGTAAATCCAAGCGACCAATATTATCAACAGCACGTTTTTCTTGTTGAAATAAGAATCTCTAGTTAGAGATTTGGTGATAGTCAAATACTTTCCCGCTGAAATGGCGACCAAGTGAGTGATTGAGACGAGGGCGAGGAGAAATATCAAAAAGGCATGAGCCTTGCATCCAGCCATGCCAAACGGCCATTCCTCCTCAAAGTATCTTGCGATTGACAGTGGAACAGCTATCGCGCAAGAAAGAAAATCACTCACCGCGATACTAAGGATGAGATAGGTCGGCGCTGAGATGCGACGATGGATATTTCTATAAATTGTAAAAATCACAATTCCATTAAATGTTATTCCTAAGAAGCATACGATTAACTCAATTACTACGAAAATCGTGTTCCAGTTTTCAATGGCATCCATATTTTTCGGCTGTTTATTGCGAGCCGTTTGGATTTTCAGCCTCACACAGTGTTTCTGCAAGCCAATTGAGCGGTGGTCTGACCGAAACTAGTTTCGTTTTTCCTTTGTCAAAGACATTCAATCATTCGGGCAGTTTTTTCTTTCAAACATTGTCTTGATTTTGTTTTGTTAGGTTCACCCCGTCTTTGTTTATCCCTCATCAGGAAGTTATTAATTCACTTAAAACTTAAACACCCACATGGCCATGGCGAAATTGGTCAATTTGTCACGAAACACCGGTTATACATAACATTATACTTTGTTAATATAATAACACTTATAATAATAAAAGCTTCCCACAACTTTGAAGTCATACACGTGTCTCTGAACAGAAGGGGTCGTTTTGCACGTGACGCTCGCATCGCTTGGACTATCTAAGGCCCCGTCTCCACGTATCAGGATATTTTCGAAAACGGTATTTTCTCCGTATTTGAAAAAAATCCGCGTCCACACGAACCGTATTAAAATCATATTTTCACGTCCACACGTATACGCAAAAACGATTCTAATACGCTAGACTTCACATATTGAGCATGCGCAGGTTACGAGTGTATGCGTCCTGTGATAAGCATAAGCCCGCGAAAATCAAAGAGTATGGCGCCATCTTTTAATGGCGGTTGATCGCCGCCATGTTTATGCTAATTTGTGACCGACTGCAATGGACCCTGACTTTGATGTCATCGTATTCGAAAACCTTCGTTGACTATGAATACGATAAATCTCCGTTTTAAAAATCTACAGTCTGGAGAGCGTTTTCAAAAACCTCCGTATTTGTAGCCGAAAACGCCATTTACGTGTGGATGAGAGGTGTAAACGAAGAAAAAATTCTCCGTTTTCGAAAATATCCGGATACGTGTGGACGGGGCCTAATAGACGAACTTGAAATACGTGCAGCAGGTGAAAAATCTAAAAAAACATAAAAATTTTTCGGGTAAGATAAAAATTAAATTATCAAATTATTACAGCAATTGATAAAAGTGGGACAAAAAGTGACCCTTCTAATTATCGTGGAATTTAAAATTCTAGTTCCCTTGGACTCCGTGGACCTGTTCAGTCGCTTGGCATTCTTCAAGTCTCAAATTGGTTTTATGGCAAACAACTGAACAGCAAACCTTGTTCTTACACCAATTCAATTGTTGATCAAATTTTTACACCTTGTAGTAGTTCCAGAGATATTCAAGTTTCAAAAATATGCAAATTAGGAGACTGATGACGTCGTCTACTCAACCCAATTTCATATCAAGTAAGAAAATAGGGCTATCATGGTCAGGTTTCTACAGAGACAGTTGAAACTTGGCACAGTAATAGTTCTTCAAGCGAGACACTATGGTTGTAACTTAATCTTGTTTCCATGGCAACACACTCTTTTCCAGTCCCCTCGAATCTGTTTTCAGTATTTGAGTGATCTTTAGCCCAGAAAAATTAAACCAGGCAACGAACCTACCTAACACATAAATATGCTTGCGAAATCATGTAGATCCGGAGTCATTGAGAAATATCAAAATTGACGACCAAAAATGGCCAGAGTAGCCTTTAACATTGGAGAGGTCTGGGACCCAGCATGTTGCCATGGTAACATAATTGTTAATCCCATATTTTTTATACAAACTGGGTGAGATATTTTTACTTCATTTAGTTAGTTAGTTAGTTAGTTAATCCTCTTCGTTCCTAAATGGAACATAGGTCCTCGACTAGAGCGCACCACCTAACCCTATTTTGTGCAGTGCCCTTTGCCTCATTCCATGTGAGATGTTTCTGCTCCAACTCTGCCATACTTCATTTACTTGATTAAAATTTGGTTGAGTCTATGACGTCATCAATTAGCTAATTTGCATATTTTAAAAACTTGAATATTTCTGTAATGACAAAAGATATTTCAAAAAAGTAAGCGGCAATTTTCTTCTCATGCAGACTACTATTTAATGCTTTAAAATGGCTTAGTTTGGAGACATCCAAATTTCATCACAGTAGCACTGTAAGGGCTACCTTCCGTCACAAAGAGCTGGTCGCTCTCATTCTGCAATCATGTTTTAGGCGTCTGTCGGCAAGCACTTCAATTATCGCGTCGCTGAACAGCTCCTTTCAAACGCTATTTTTATTGTGATCCAGAAAGGAAGGGTTAGGGTTAGGGTAATTTTGTAACTGATCACTTGAATCAAACCATTTCTTTAAGAAAGCAGTAATCACACTGCATTTCACCTGTTGGTCGTTATGCATATATCTTAAAAACAAATGTCTTAACCTATCCTGTACACTTGAGCAACGATAACCTCGATAGAAAAAGAAAGTAATTGCTGTCTTGAATGTTTTTCAATTTCAAAGAATAAAGTTATATTTTTACTTTATGTGTAACCTATGTTATGCCTGATTTTGAAACAAACTGCTTTGCAAAGAGCGCAAAAATACAACACAAAAAAATAAAAAAAGATCATTGCTAAAATATATTAAGAAGAAAAAGAATGATTGTACGTGTTAAGTCATAGAGTTTTGGGAAATTCAAATTTTAAATTGTTTTAAGAAATTCAAATTTGATTTTGTAACTACATCATCTAAAAAGGAAAGCAACAGTCCTTCGGACCTGTCTGATAGGGGCGAAATGACGCCGGGTCCGCGAATCGAACCCGGAACACATTAGCGTGAGGTGAGCGCTCTCACCACTGCGCCAATCCTGCTCCTGTTGTTGTTAAGTCAGTGACAATTATAGAGCTGGTCGCTCTTCTCTGGAATCATTTTTGGTATCTGTTGGTAAGCATTTTCATTAAGGCGGCGCTAAACAGCTCCTTTGCTACGCTATGTTTATTGTGTTCCTTGGGGGGGGGGGGGGGGGTGGGATTTTGTAAACTCACGTGAGTCAAACCGTTTCTTCCAAAAACAGCAACGGTAATGCATTTCACCTGTTCGTCATGCATGCGTTTTAAAAGCAAATGTCATGATATGTTATACTGTACACTTTAGTAACATTAATCTCGATAGAAAAAGCAATTAATTGCTATAGATATTTTGTGTTTTTCAATGAATAAAGTCATATTATTGGTTACGTGTATAGCCATGATTCTTAGTTGGCGATAAACAATGTTATGTCTAATTTTGAAACCAATCTGGTTTACACAGAACGCAAAAAATACCCAAAAAAGTCATGGCTAAAACATGTTAAAAAGAATAAGAATGATCGTGTTGAATGCATAGTGTTTTGTGTTAGCATTTATTTACGGAAGAAATTCAATTTTTTTTATTTTTAGCGTGTCTGTCAGCGCGAAAACAGATATATTTTTCCTTATGTGAATTCCAATTTTAATTTTCACATTTGAACAAGCACTGTTCGAGCTTCTTCAGTTAATCAACCTTTTTTTATATATTGAATGAATAGAGCTGTCTGCAAGTATCCATTTCTTTCACAATGAGATTTATTGCAACACTTAACAAAACAATAGAATGAATAAACGTCATGCCAGCTGTATCGTAAACCTGCCATTTCGGTTCATTTCGTTTTACTTCGATTTTTCTCTTTTTTGTTCATTGAAAGAGCGATGAAATCCATGTTGGAATGTATATAAGGCCAGGGCTTGAGTTTATGCGAGGCCTTAACTGACTATAAATGACTTTCTTTTTGTAGGAGAAAAGACGATAATACTAAATATCCAGACAGAAAAGCCACAAAGATAACCCTTAACTATCATCTGCAGTTTGTATTAATGAGTTTCAGAAAGTTAAAGAAAAGACACCAAAAAAGCATGCTTTATTGTTTTCATGATAATACAAAACTAAAATGAAACACTTGGAGTGTAAAGCAGAGCATGTTAATCTTGTAAGTGTTGTAATTGTTCACGGAAGTTGGTGTTTGCTGACTTTGCAACAACTCAATCAATGAGAATTTGAAGGTAAAACAGCCGGTTATAATTAGAACCCGACTGGACCGCGTTAAACATCTTGAAAGAACGAAATGTCGTCGAAACTTGTCGTTACAAAAGGAATGATATGCTCAGTTAATGTTAAATAATATGGACGTGAGGCTACCTTTTTGTTCCGTTGACAAAGAGCTGGTCGCTGTATTCTGGAATCACTTTTTATTTTGCATTTGTCGGCAAGCAGTTTATGAAGGCTTCGTTAAAAAATTCCCGTTTGCTATGCTATTTTCATCGTGTATCTTGGGAACAGGTTGGTCATACGTTTTATTTTTTTACGAAAATTTTTTTTGCCAAAATGTCTGTCTTTCGATGAATAAAATTATATTATTAGTTAAGGGCAGCCTTTTTTAGTTGGCGATAACTTATGTTATGTCTAACTTTGAAAACATCTGGTTTATACAGAACGCCAAGAAACAAAAACATCTTTCACTGCTAAAAAATGTTAAAAAGAATAAGACTAATCGTGAATGTCGAACCCATAGGGTTCTGTGTTAGCATTCCATTCCCTTTTCTTTTAAAAAAATTCAAATTTCCTATTTTGTAACTACATCCAGCTAAAAGCAGGAAAGCAATAGTCCTTCGGACCTGTCTGTTAGCTGAGAATTCAACGTAGTCTTACGTTTTTTCACATTCAAGCTAGATCGAAGGAATAGAGTTGTCTGCAAATATTGATTCCATTTCTTCGCAATTAGATTTATTGCAACGCTTAACAATTCAAAAGTGACTTAACGACTTCCTTTTCATAGAAAAATATATACCTATATAATACAAAAAATGCAGGCGCAAAAGCCAAAACGTCAACCATTAATTATCGTCTGGAGTTCGTTTTCTTATGTTTTTGACATTTTTGTTTGCTTTCATTGAAGTTACCGACTATACCTTGAAAGAAAAAATCTACTCAAAATTTTATTCTTGTGAAATCTGAAGTGATCATGGTCATCTCTCGCATAAAAAAAATGCCTGTAAAAATCGAATTTGTCCCGTCTCCTTCAAATTTGAAGACGCCACAGGTAACCATTTTAACAAAATTAAGGTGTCTCAGTCTGTGAATTTTAATTTTGACAAAATATTCTCAGTTATATAACAATTCGCATGCGATCATTCCAGTTTTTTCATACTGACGATTTACAAAATTATGCATATCGATCTTTTTCATTTGAGTCAATTAACGGAACGCCTTTGATCGTGTCAGCCGAGCGTAATTTTAAATCTCTTTTTAGTTACAGCGTCGGAGAGGCGATCTTCTGACGTTCCAGCAAAGGAGCCGCTAAAAGATAACAAATCCATCAATTCAAATTAGAAATTTATCAGCATGTCCTTGTCGATATTTCCATAGCCTCTAAGGGTTTAAACTCCCAGTGATTTCATCCGGAAGTGCTACCCCTGAAGGTATATGGTCAGCTAGGTAAGTTCTCATTTGCAGCACAGACCGTCGCGTGCACAATAGGTGCAGACGTGATGATGGCAAGGGAAAAGCTTGATAAGATATAACTCGCGCAATGACTGGCAAATAGTCGAGACCAGATTTTCCAGCAATGCCTATAGGCATTACAAGAGCTGTGTCACCGGCGCGTTGGAAAAGCGATGAAAAAATTTAAGGAATGCGACATGAAAAAGATGTTTTATTTACTCTGCTATCAAAGATGACTGGCCTTTGTTTGTCTAGAAATACTCAGAACTTTAGACAGAACTATCTTCTGTGTAGAAGATTTTCCCTTGAATGTACGTCGTTAAGGTAATCCCACAGAAATGGAACCCATACTGAGATTATTTCAAACTTTGCCTATTGATTGTTTTTATTATATTATGGGAACTTAAATTTTGGAATAAAAATGGGCTGAGTGGTGGGGGGCTCCCTCTGCTCGTTTATTCATGGGTGACTTGTAAAAAAAAATGTTTTTCGACTATTGCATCTTTTTCATCTCTGGGAATTGGTCCACACTTATTTTACAAGAAGAAATTTATTGCTTAATTTAAACAAAGAAGGAAAAAGATAGGTCACTGTACTCGTTTTGATAAAGGGACAATTTACTTTGAATTATCTGGCGCGCTCCAGACATAAGAAAAACCGCCATTTTTAACTTCAACCTCCTTCCCTGGGTCTCTCTCACCGCCCCCGCGAGCGAGAGCAGAGGAAGGGAAGGAGAGGACCCTGGGAACGAGGTTGTTTTAACTTTTGGCATCCGTTAATTGTTTTAGGTCGTTTGAAAGACTAAAAGTGTAAATATTGTTTTGGCATTTTCAAGCTTTAAGGGACTTATTAAGAGTTTGAAAATGGACTGTAGACTCCATAGGCGACTCTCTCGTTCTCAGCTTTGGATAGTTTATTTCCCAAGCCCAGTCGCCAAATCCCAGCCCAGTGCCTCGTATCCCGTTTAACAAACAGAAGGCAAATCCCAGCTTCCATTTTACCCCTTCAGACCTGATTTCATTTGCATCGAAGGTGACATCGTAAAAAAGTGAAGTGTTATAAGTGAGGACTAAACGTCATGGAATAAACCACGTTTGTTACTATTACCGTGTCCAGGAACAATCGGCCTACTCTTAAACGAAATTTAGTTTACGGAAGTTGATGTTTACTGGTCAAAGAGCCAATGCCCGTGATGTTAATGGCAATAAAGCCGGTCTTACAACCCGATTCGACCTCTTGAAACTTGCAGAAAGAACGAAACGTCGCCGAAACGTTCCTTTACAAATGGCATACAGCATTGGATTAAGACAAAACGAAGTCTTGGCGAACACACTACAAGCAGTGGTAGCTATGGATTTTACCCTTTGCCCAACAACTAACAGAATGGACACTACAGCGTACGGTGACCATGCGATTATAAAAGCAGCAATGATAGTTGAAAAGTACATGGCAGATTTGCGATGCTTCATTAAAAGAGCCTGTGTCATGGTCCTGGCTAAACCACCCAAATGAGTAGTCTTGGAAACAATCTGCTTAGAAACTTGGTGGATCTTATAGTAGCAAAATGTGATCACAGCCAATGGTAAAAGGTAACAAGAAAAAATAACAACTCCAAAGAATGTCTGGTCGCTTGGAAGCGATGACTCCCATTTAACTGAGCATGTTACATTTGTTCCCTCCATGCCATACCTCGACCATCCCAACAAAGGTGCCACGCTAAAGCCAAACGAGTAAATCCAAGCAGCCAATATTATCAACAGCACGTTTTTCTTGTTGAAATAAGAATCTCTAGTTATACATTTGGTGATAGTCAAATACTTTCCTGCTGAAATGGCGGCCAAGTGAGTGATTGAGACGAGAGCGAGGAGAAATATCAAAAAGGCATGAGCCTTGCATCCAGCCATGCCAAACGGCCATTCCTGTTGGAAATGTCCTGCGATCGACAGTGGAATAGCTGTCGCACAAGAAAGGAAATCACTCACCGCGATACTGAGGATAAAAAAAGTCGATGCTGTGATACGACGATGGATATTTTTAGAAATTGTAAAAATTACCACTCCGTTACATAGAATTCCTAAAACGCAAACCAAACTCTCGATTGTCACAAAAATTGTGTTCCATTTGGAAAGATGCCCTTCGTGCATGTTTCTCAGATATGGTCTCGACGGTGTTGGTTTGTTGGAAGGCGTTTTAGCCAAGGCGTCACAGCGTGTCTGGCAAGTTGTTTTTGCTATGCTTTTAATATTTCCTGGAGGGTTGCGTATATAGGCTGTCAGGAAATTTAGTCCTCACTTAACAGCTTCAACATCCGCTGTGCTGCAATTTGTACATCAATTGAATCAAACAATTTGTTCTAGAATCAGTAATCACGAAGCATTGCATTTTGTGATGCATACACTTTGTACACTTTAGCAAGCTTTAGATATATTCGAAATAAAAAGTAAGTTAATTGCGGTTTTGTCTGTTCAGTTCAGGGAATAAAACTAACAGTCAAGTGTAGATTTCTTAGCTTGGCGATAATCCATTTCTTTTCAATTCTGCTGTTCAGTTCATGTCTGCTTTTTGGAAAAGGCTGAAATTCGAGAAAGCACGAGATAGAAAACATCAATCATCGATAGGGCATTGGGCTTACAATCTTTACAAAAATCAAATTTCTTATTTTTTGTAGTCCCTGGCGACGTTTGGGTTAGCGACGAAATCAAATTAATATATTTGTCCTTTTGTTCTTCGCCTGCTATTTTTTAATACCACAGGTAGCTTATTTCCAAATTTTCACATTTATCAGCCTTTGTTTGTAGATCTTATACATAGAGTTGCCCGGAAACATCTATTGCTTTGAAAATAAGATTTATTTTTAGAATTAAGGCAAGCAATAGAGAACAGAAATACTATGTCATTAATTAGATTTATGGCAAACCTGATTTCGGTTCATGTTTCGGTTTGATGTAAATTAAATTTGAAAACGATTAATATAAATTTTCTTTAAAAAGTACTAAATCCATGTTGAGTATTTGTGAGGCCACGTTCGAATATATTTAAGGCCATAACTGACTTAATGACTTTCTTGTTATAATAAATATAACCCAATAGATGGAGAGTCCCATGGAGAGTCCCATGGAGGTTCCATGAAGTTTCCATGGAGCTCCATGAAAGCTGCATGGAATTTCCAGAAATGATCCAAGAAGGTGCCCAAGGAGGTGTTCAAATAGTTTTAATGGAGTTTCCATGGCGTTTCATGGAATTTACTTGGCATTCCACTGGAGGATCATGGAGTTTCCAAAGGATGAATGGAGCTTCAGTAGGGTTCCATTGGAACGCGTATAGAGTCTTCATGGAGGTACCATGGAGCCAAATAAAGGTTCCATAGAGTTTTCATCAGTTTCATTGGAGCCTCTGTGGAGTTTTTATGGAGTTTCAGTGGAGTTTACATGAAGAAGTTTGAAGTTTGCATGTTAAGGATCCATGGCGTTTCTATACAGTTTCCATGGATAGAGGTAGTTTTTTGTTATCATGAAGCTTCCTTGGAGTTCCATGAACGATGGAGGGTCCACGGACTTTGTGTGGATTTCCAACAAGTCTAGATAGATCTCCGTTTAGGTACCATTGAGTTTCCTTTGAAGGTTTAATGGAGTCCCCATGGAGTTTCCACGCCTGAAGGTTCTTTTGAGGTTCCATTTAGTTCCGTGGTATTTCCATTGAGATTTTCATTTGGAGACTTCATTTGGCGCTTCCCGGGAGGTCCATGAGAGTTCCATGAAGTTTCTATGGAGCCTCTATCATGTTTGATGTAGGTTCCATGGAGTTGCTATAGAGATACATGAAGGTCCCATGGAAGGGAGGTCCATGAGAGTTCCATGAAGTTCCTATGGAGCCTCCATCATGTTTGATGTAGGTTCCATGGAGTTTCTATATAGTTACATGAAGGTCCCATGGAATTTTCATGGAGTTAGTATAGAGATTTTTTGGTGTTTGCATGGACGCTCCATGTAGTTTCCATGGAGTTCAATATGGACGTACCATGGAGTTTTCGTAGAGATCCGTTAGGTTGTATAGATAATATTAGTTTATACCATGCAAGTAAACGATGCTTTTCGCGCGTTCTGATTGGATAACCTGATTAACTTGGTTAACCTGATTGATTAGCTGAGTACTATTCACCTCCGAGCAGCCAAAGAGAAACGAAATGGCTGTAACCGAGGGGGAAATTATTTCAATAAACGAGGAGCCTGTTCCCAAAAATACAGCAATGGCAACAAAGTTTCGTTTAACAGTATTTCATGGCAAGTTATTTAATATTTCCAGCCTTATATTCTAAGGCGAAAAGTTAGAATGTCGCACGTTTCCAACAGCAAGACGAATACCAATCCAGTTAAAAAAAAATGAAAGTTGAACAAGTGCCTCCAAAAGGCCTTATTTCTCCCTACGATTAAACGAGGGGACATTTTTCAGAACAGGAAGTCGCTTACCGCTATTGGGGCGGCGTCTAAAACTCCATCACTAAAGGTTTTATGATGATCTGTACACATCCCTTGTCGTTCAGAAGCAAACAAAATCCTCCTCGGCGATTTAAAAGCTCTCAGCAAAAAATGAGACATCTCCGACAGCCGATAGGCAAGAGAAAATCAGTTGAAATCCAACAGTCACAACACAACGGCTAGCGTCGACACGATAATGGCTTGATTCCTCAACAGGCGAGAGATTCCACGACCATTTTCACCGTCAGTTTCCCAGGCAGAAGCACCCAGGAAACATTTAAGACTGAACTGCACCTTTTCATTGAATACAGAGCATGAGATCTAAAATAATGTAGAACATTCGTTTCTTTTCACTTCGTGACACTTTGTGAGCGCAGATGAGCATCGCATGGCGCGCGAACATTTCTGATCATTTGTCGAACAATTTTCAGAAGTAAAGTAATGTTTTGGTCCTCTAGTTAAAATACAATAAATATTATAAATTATTTGCATTATTTAAAAGGTTCCTGAAGTTTCGCTTTAAAAAGGGACAAAGGATACGTTTGTTTAGCGTTTTCATCTAGGTTGTTGTAGTAGCATAGAAAAAGTGTCGTTGGAATGTGAGGGAGATAATTTTTGTTGCTATTTCGAGTGTTTTTTTCCGCGGTGTTGGGTAGAGAGCTTCTCCAACACAAGTCACTTGGAACGGAGCCAACTTACAGTGAGGTCTGAGAACCCGATGATTTTGAGCTTGTGTAGCAAGAGGAGCGCCAAGGAGATGCCATTGAGTTTCCATTGAGTTCCATGAAGGTTCCATGGAGTTCCCTTGGCGTTTCTGTGGAGGTTAAGCGGCAGCATTTAAAAGTACTATTCGTTCGGAGTTCTGAATTTGTTTGAATTATTTGTTAGATCGACAATAAACGCGGTAAAATGATTTTACGAACTGAGAAGAAAACTATAAGAAACAGCAACGAGATCGGGGTTTCGATCGATGAAATAAAAACTAATAAGGGATCGAGTTCACAGTTTTCTCTAAAACCCAAGCCAAACGAGCCAGGACGACTATCATCAACTCGGGCCAAAGGAGGAAAACTAACTCATCGAGAGGGCATGAGAGTTTCAGGCCAAAATTAAACGGGAGGGGAATTTTGAACTCTCATCCATCAACTCTCAAACTCGTTTGGCCGGGGCACATGGCCATGCGTAGATAGAGATATATGCCATGATTGCTCAATAGGAATTAGATTGGACCAGCGCGCGCTATGTTATAAAAAAAATATTTTAAAAATGCAATTTGCCTATTTGGTAAGTTTATTACACAATCGAGAATTCCTAAATCCATATTTATGTCAAAGTGCGGTCATTACCGCACGTGAATTTCCTGATAACATTTAATAATTTGGAGCCTTTAATAAATTCAAGCCTCCTTCTACAAATATGGCCTCTCATGCGTATGGCCGACTTGCTAATGTTATTTAAGTTATTAGCTTTTACAAATAACTTTATGACGACAATATCGATAATTATGCCTGGATAGGGCCAGCTCATATTAGACAATCAATAATTTTTACAAGTAGAATGGTTCTTAACCTTGATTATAGTATACTTATTGTAATTTTTAATTTATGGAGTAAACTTAATAAATCAAATACTTGAACCAGGTTTTGACAAACAGCCAAAAATTTAACTCCCAGACACTCAACTATTGCGAAAGATGAAATTTATATCCCCTCCACAGCAACAGTCTAAACTGGTATGAGATAAAATCATTACCTGGTGCCGTTACTCTTTCCCAAGATGCTCCTGATGAACTAACAGGAAGATACCAAACGAATTGTGGCTCAGAGAGCAAACCCATAATGAATTTCTGGCGATATTTTCAAGGAATGGCTCTAGATCTTGAAACAGATGACTAGTTTTTTCAAATTTCAATCCATTTCCATCTTTGCCATCCTAGGTGATAGGCGGCAATGAACGGTTTCAGTGTAGTGATATAGTCCTTAAGGTAACAAAACTACACCGTTATTTTGGGGTTTCAATTGATAGATGCAAGAACATATTTCAACAAAATACGTAGCAGTGCCCCTTTAACTACACAATTTTGTAAATATTTCAAACAGCAGGTCAAATATTAAGCCCAAAATATAAACGGATTCTTTCCTCCTCGCTTTCATGTAGTGAAGCCAAGTAATTGTTAGTAAATGAAAGCAACATGAAGCATTCAATTTCTTCACGAGCGACACATGCTGAAATTTGGGCGGTTCAAAACCGATTGTAACAAAGCGTATACATACGTTCACTTGGTTAATTATACAATCATTCATTAACACGATGAACTAGTCATTGCACTGTACAGGAAAACTGGAGCATTTAGTGGAACGGCCACTTAACCGACATTTTTGTCTATAAAATTTGACTCGCGTTTTTATGGTCAGCCAATGGCACAATTTTCGCAGAAAGGTATTTAAGGCAACCTTGTGAAGGCTTGATGTCTTAGTTTTACAGGATTTTATTTATAAAACAGTGCAAGTTAGAAAAACGTATAGCTGCAACTATATTATTATATCAAGCGAGTAAGCCCACAGTAACTATATGATGCCTCAGGTATGCCATGCGGCGTTAGCTACGATTAGCTGTAGTCACCTTCTCAACAGTATAGTTCACTAATATGAGGTATAACGAGTCAGCGACACTGTTCAGAGTAGTGTGCTGTTTAAAGAGCCAATGTTCGTGAAACTGAAGCTACAACAGCTGGTCTAACAACTCTTTTTGGTTTGGATATAGGAACTGAAAGAATGAAGCGTCGTCGAAACTTGCGATGAAAAATGGCATACAGAATTGGATTAAGGAAAAACGAAATCTTGGCAAACACACTACATGCACTAACTACTACAGGATTAACATATTCTCCTAGAACTAAAAAGAAGGACACCGTAGCGTAAGGTGACCAGGGTAGCAGAACACCGGCTATAATTGCCAAAAAGTAGAACGCAGACTTGTGATGCTTCTTCAAAAGAGCTTGTGTCGCTGTCATTGCTAGACCACCCATGTGGGTAGTGTTGACAACGATGTGTTTGGAAACTTGATGTATTTTGTAATAGCAAAACGTGATCACTACCAAGGGTAGAAAGAAGCAAGTGGAAATTACAACTGAAAAGTATGCCCGATCACTTGGGAGTGATGATTCCCATTTAACCGAGCATGTCACATTTGTTCCTTCCAGGCCAAACCTCGACCATCCTACAAAAGGTGCCACACTGAAGCCGAACGAGTACATCCAAGATAAGAAGATTATCAACAAAACTCCTTTTTTGTTGAAAAATGAATCTCTTGAAAGAGATCTGGTGATGGTTAAGTACTTTCCTGCTGAAATAGCGACCAAGTGAGTGATGGAAACGAGGGTCAGGAGAAGTATCATGAAAGCATGAGTCTTGCATCCAGCCATGCCAAACGGCCATTCCTTTTGGAAATGTCCTGCGATCGACAGTGGAATAGGTATCGCACAAGAAAGAAAATCGCTCACTGCGATGCTGAGGATAAGATAGGTCGATGCTGAGATACGGCGATGGATGTTTTTACAAATTGTAAAAATAACAATTCCATTAAATATGATTCCTAAGAAGCACACCACAAACTGTGTGATTACGAAGATCGTGTTCCATGTTTTAGCGGAATTCATTTTGATTTTAAGACATTCAAAGTGATGTATTTTAGTTCACTTGCGCGCAGGGTGTTTGCAATCCACGGATTGCCCTCTTGCAAGTTGCGTGTTTTCAGAAAGATTATTTTGACAATTCGGCAACTTTCACCTGTTTTTCTTTTTCGAATTAAGTTTGATGGCTTCCGCCCTAATGAGGAAGTTTAGGCTTGAATTAAGGGCATTTTAAAAAACCCGCTTGGTGATTTAATAAAAATGTTTCCTCCACTCTCATTATTAAAATTAAGTGCAGCTGGGTATGTAATCAATAATCTCCATTTGAAATAAAAAGATTTCCAGTGAGCGTCATATGGGTCAAGTGTGAGATTCGAATAAAGAGGTCGGATCGATCTCCAAGAGACGTTCAGTCAATCGAGATCCCTTTATGTTAGAATTTTAAAAACTGAAGCCATGGCGAAGTATCTGCCTTCGTTAAACGTTAATTATGGGAGGTCTATTCAAAGTCATTGAAGGACGACCATCCCTACACAAATATCGGAAGACAAATGAAGGCGGTTACGTTGACTAACACTGAATGTTCGCACATTTAGACCGTACTAAATGCAAATCGATGTTAACGATGACCGAGAGCCAAATATTTAAGCAATACAAATATTTTGCTGGTGTGTTTAACCATTTAGTTCTATTCTATTCAGTCCAAACAATATTTGTAACGTAAACTGAACGTCAAAATTCTGAAGCTTCACCACCTTCAGTCATTATGTCCATTTTCCGTACGTGTCATTCTCAAGTTCTTAGCAGGATCATGCGTTGACCTCTGCGTTTCAGAAGCATTGGTGGTTCAATTTTTTCGGGGTCAATTCTTCGCTATTTCATCAAACGTATACCGAGGTGTGTACAGCTCGATATTGCTCATTATCTTAGAATGACCAAAGCCAGTTACTAATAGCATTCCGCTGATACAAGGAATTGTAACCTTTGTTTAAGAAATGTTATGCTCACTAAAGCTTAGTTTTATTAGAATTGAAAAAAAAAATCATTTTAATTTTATGGTGGTTTGCAAGCGACATAAAAGAAAAAGTTGTCGAAGCTTGAGGAATAAATTTAATAATGGTGTTTTATGCAAGTCTATCTCCGTTTATTTCTTGGACAAATTCACACTGCACCATTAGAGAGTTGGTCGCATATCTTTCGCCGGGTGATCAAAACCATTTTGAATAATTTAAGATTTCCAAAAAAAAAAAATTAAAAAGTTATAACGCACCCAATATTTCGCCTTTATTTTTTACCATGGTACAAAATGTTCATAACAGCATCCCTTGGGAAAATACAAAAGCGATAGCACAATAACACTTGATTGCTCTTCCTTGTTTGTGTAATGTTGTCTGGAATTGTTGAATTGCTAGAGAAGGCGATTTATTATAAGGCATTAAGAAGAAATGTGGAACAGACGTTAATCATTTAGTAGCTTCAATCTGAAAGTTTATCCTTAATGCTGAAGTATTACCTCTCGACCATTTAAAGACTAAACAATAAGACTAGACATATTACAGTTTAACAAAAGCATTAATGCATGGAAACCTCCTGGTAAGTGGTAACGCTTATAAACATAGATAGGATTCTGCGCGCGCTCTGATTGGTCAAAACCCCCATGTTTTATTACAGTATAAAACATGGAGAAAGCGTGTTTTATTGTTTTTCGTCAACTTTACTCTCGTGAAATTTCGCAAGAGATGGTGGAGAACATTATCTATGAAGAAATTCCCGACAAGTCAAGCTGCAGAAATTGTTGTTTTTACCGGCCGTCGAGTATAAAATTTAAATCAAAAAGCAAATTAAGAAGCCTAAGCCATATATTATACTGTCATAAAACACTCCGGACATTTGAGAACACTCGAGAAAACATTCGCTTGCGGGTCATGTTTTCTACATTTCCCTCAGTATTTATAACAGTATATCAAAACTGAATCAATGGTTTATGAAGTAAGGATGCGTGTCATGACCATAACAATATTTCTGCTAGCCTGCGACACTGACGATAGCCCGCAGGTTATGTCCATGGTTTATAAAGTAAGATTTCTGCTGCCTTTTCATACTATAGCTTCGTTTAATAATATCAAAAAACTTAACAGACTGACTGTTTAAAAATTCCTGCGAGTGTCAAAGATAACCGAAGTTGATAATTTACTACAAAAAATACATTCCTTTATCTCGCTTGTTGGATATGAGTTGAATATAACCAAGGCGCGTTTCCCGCTAGTTGGTTATTTATCGCCTTATGTCCAACGCGCACTCGTGGAATAATTGTTTATAAGCATTTTATATTACGGACGCGCTGTCTTGTACAGAAAATGCATCATTTAAACAATATAGGATTTTTCCTTGGCTACATAGCCTCATCTAAATACGAGGTGGTTTGGGAGAATAAGCCAATTCGGAGTTTCGAGAAACACGCGCGTACGCGCGTCAATAGCATCGGTTCCTCTTAATTCGATCGATTGCCGACTGTCCACAGTGAACTAACCCTTTCAGCCAAACGGACGCACATTTTCTTAGAAAATTCGAGTCACGTTTTTATGGTCAGCCAACAACACAATTCTCGTAGAATGGTTAAGGCGCTGTCGGGAAGTTCTTCTGATTTACAGAAATAAATGGCGATTCATTTTGCCACACCACTCAACCTGCAACTTTGATCAAAAGAATATCGCATCACTAAAGGTTATGTAGTAAAAAAGGTTAGCGACACCGTTCAAAGACAAGACGCAAACCCCAAACCTTAGTGTATGCTGCTCAAAGCGCCAATGGTCGTGAACCCGAAGATGAAGCAGCTGGTCTAACAACTCTGTTTAGTTTGGCTATAGGAACTAAAAGATTAAAGTATCGTCGAAGCTTGTGATTAAAAATTGCATACATTATTGGATTAAGGAAAAACGAAATCTTTACAAAACCACTACATCCACTGACAGCTATAGGATTAACATCTCGTCCTAAAACTAAAACAAAGGACACTACAGCGTAAGGTGACCACGGTAGTAGAAGGGCGGCTATAATAGCCAAAAAATAAAAGGCAGATTTGTGATGCTTGTGTCGCAGTCACTGCTACACCACTCCCCATGTGTGCAGCGTTGTCAACGATCTGTTTGGAAACTTGATGGATCTTGTAATAGCCGAATGTGGTCACGTTCAATGGAAGAAGCAAGTGGAAATTACAACTACAACGTATGCCTGATCGCTTGGAAGAGATGACTCCCATTTAACTGAGCATGTCGCGTTTGTTCCCTCCAGCCCGTACCTCGACCAACCCAACAAAGGTGCTACGCTGAAGCCAAAAGAGTACATCCAAGAGGCCAATATTATCAACAATACTCCTTTTATGTTGAAATAAGAATCCCTAGAAAGAGATCTTGTAATAGTTAAGTACTTTTCCCCCGAAATAGCAGCTAAAAAAAGTGAGTGATAGAGACGAGGGCAAGTAGAAATACCACAAAGGCATGAGCCTTGCATCCAGCCATGCCAAACGACCATTCTTTTTTTGGAAATGTCTTGTTATCGACAGCGGAATTTCTATCGCACAAGAAAGAAAATCACTCACCGCTATACTAAGGATAAGATAGGTTGGTGCTGAGATACGACGATGGATATTTTTACAAATTGTAAAATCACAATTGTATTAAATGCTATTCCCAGCAAACATACGACCAACTGAATAACTACGAAGATGATGTTCCAGTTTTCAGTTGCATTCATTTTTCAAAGTGCGTTTTCCGTTCCTCTGGGTTTTTGTAATCCAAGGACTGTCCTCTTGTCCGTGAGTTTCGAGTTTTGAAAAATTTGTGTTCTTTCACGTTTTTTCAGGTTTCGACGTTTTGATGGTTTCCGCCTTTAATGAGGAAGTTTAGTCTTGGCCAAGGACAATTAGGCGCCCGCTTGGTTATTTCATAAAATTGCTTCCTCTACTTTCATTATTTGAATGTACTGCAGTTTTGGTCTGTCAATATGAATCACTAATTTCCTCCATTATGCTCCAATCATCCAAAGTGTGAGATTGGAGAAACGGGCAAGCCGAACTTCTTGATGTATTACCAGGGTTATGACATCCATGAGGAACATGGAGTAGATACCCACGCTTCCAAGTAGGACATAAGGTACTCAAATCTAAGGCTTACACTGGTCCGATTTCAAACGAATCCAAATGGACCAAGTCCAGCACGTACCAAGCACCAGATAGGCCTTCTGCTTACACCATGCCGTCCTGGAACGGATGAAAAACTGGACCTGTTTATTTGAAGGTCCAGGTTTGGACTGGTTCCAGAACGATCCTATGTATTCATAGCGGTTCCAAACGGTTCCATGTAAACAGAAGCCTATCCGGTCCGCTTCGGTTCTGATCTGGTTCTGGTCCGGTTCCGTGAAAACGTAACCTAAATGATAACCAGAATGCTAAGTATTTGTTCATAATAGTTCCAGAATAACAAATAAATACATACTCTTGATGTTTCAAAGACGAAAGGAGATTGGAAGGAGATCCTGAGCTCGCAGTTGTAATTTAACTGATAACTTTTCCAATCGATTATTTATACCAATATAGGTAATATCATATTGTAATGTTAAAATCTTTATTGTAACTAGACTAATACGTCCCTTCGGAGAATACGGCGCAATATATGAAGACTCACTAATATTATTTCAAGTAGGCTGTCTCCCTTGGAATTAGCCTGAATAAAACGTCTCCTATCTCGGAGTCCTGAAATAGGGAACGGCTGCGCAAACTGCACATATCAATCAGCACATGATAGGCTACCAAAGTGTGTCGGACTTTAAAAGTGTTCGAAATATTTCTACTGTGACACCTCTTTGCAATAGAAAGATCGTTAATTAATTAAAGCCCGACATACTTTCGTACCCTTGAAAAGTGCTGGTTGATATAGTACAGTTTGTTTTGTTGTAAGAGTAATTCAGCGAAGTGAACATCGATGGTTTCAAGTTTAAAGGCTCGCACGCGCTAACCAAAGCTATACATTTCCAAGACTTTTATACATTTGGATTATACATTTCATAGCTTTTCCACAGATATATAATTAGCCATAGCTGCATCAAAAATGACGCACGTACGAAACATTTTCCGAGAGGCACCCGAAAGGTTACAAGTAACCTTAAGACAAGCCATTCTGAAAACTCACTGAATTCATGTAGTCGTTTGCTATAACTTAGTTGAGGGGGGTGAATAGGGGTACGCGAATCCGCCAATCTGTACTAATTTTTGGGCAAATCCGTCAATCCGCCACTATTTTAGTTCAAATCCGCGTCCAAATTCCTTAAAAACTTTCTGTGCAACAGTTTCACTGAAAGGACGGTAGATGTTATTTTGATGGCAATTTTTCAAGTGGTTTCGTTTCATTGCTACTTTTTGCGGCAGTCCTATTGTAAAGTGATGGTTTGGGTCTCGTCCAAACAGAAAATGGACAAAACGAGAACACTGAGACCAAGACTGAAGATACGCCAAGGACATGATCCTAGCTTCATGGTATACAGAGTCCGGAATCCGAGTTCAAATTATCAGCTGATCCACTGCATTTTCGAAATCCGCGAATCCGCTTAATTTTTCGATGAAATCCGCAATCCGTGTGCTTTTTAGGGCTAAATCAGTTGATCCGCGAACCTATTCACCCCCCCCCCCCCCCCCTTCAGATGATCCTCCTGTGGGTGACAAGGTTTTCCTACTATCTTATGGTGTCAGGAATGGGGTATTTTCGATTGAATATGTAAAATATACACAAGGAAAGCTTCAAGTAAAAAATATCGGGACGTCAGACACTTTATCAGAAATTTCAAGATCATGCACTCAACTCGATGATCGTTGAGTAGAAATATTGAGTACGACCTGCCTTCTGTATTCACTGACGATTTTAGGAGACAATTTGCAGAAGAAATTGAACTTGAATTTTAACCCCTGAGCTGCCTCTACAAGGGGAAAATATTTTTGTTCCTTATGACGTCATCGAACGTCGTTAGAGCCGCCATCTTGGATCCATTATCTACGATACTATTTCCTAGCAATTAAGAAAATAAAAAAAATTTATTCAAAATCAAGCCAAACTGCTAAGAATTATGCTGGGCTGGTTGGTGCCCAGCTCGATGGGCACCAACATGGCTGCCGGAAATCAAAGAAAACTTCTGGCACTCAATTTTGCTATGAAGGCGATTGATGTTTCCTCGCGATTGGTGAAAATAAACATAACAGTTTTCTTAATACCTCACGTACGGCGGAAAATCTCGAAAATTCAACATGCTTTATTTAAAACACAAGAAAAACTATCTAGCTGGAAACTTATGAATAGATATATTTTTAGGATTTCTTTCACGTGGTGACAATAAAGCAGACCCAGCGAATTTTGTTTTTAAAATATTATGACTTCATGTGAAAACCAATAATCAGTTCATTCTTTATGGTCAAAATGGCTAGCGGCATCGCTCGCTGGTGCGTACGACCGGCGTACGACGAACAACATCGCTCATAGCTGACATGCTCCAAAATAGGTCAACTTAGCTTAGCGTTCACAACTTTGATATTGGACATTTATTCCAAGTCAATTGAGAGGCGCCAATTATCATATCCGGCTCAGGTGACATTGCTGTCGTGCTCCAAAATAGGTCAAACTTAGCTTAGCATTTACAACTGTGATATTGGACATTCATTCCAAGTCAATTGAGAGGCGCCAATATCTTATCCGGCTCAGGTGACATTGCTGTCGTGCTCCAAAATAGGTCAAACTTAGCTTAGCATTTACAACTGTGATATTGGACATTCATTCCAAGTCAATTGAGAGGCGCCAATATCTTATCCGGCTCAGGTGACATTGCTGTCGTGCTCCAAAATAGGTCAAACTTAGCTTAGCATTTACAACTGTGATATTGGACATTCATTCCAAGTCAATTGAGAGGCGCCAATATCTTATCCGGCTCAGGTGACATTGCTGTCGTGCTCCAAAATAGGTCAAACTTAGCTTAGCATTTACAACTGTGATATTGGACATTCATTCCAAGTCAATTGAGAGGCGCCAATATCTTATCCGGCTCAGGTGACATTGCTGTCGTGCTCCAAAATAGGTCAAACTTAGCTTAGCATTTACAACTGTGATATTGGACATTCATTCCAAGTGAATTGAGAGGCGCCAATATCTTATCCGGCTCAGGTGACATTGCTGTCGTGCTCCAAAATAGGTCAAACTTAGCTTAGCGTTTACAACTTTGATATTGGGCATTTATTCCAAGTCAATTGAGAGGCGCCAATTATCATATCCGGCTCAGGTGACATTGCTGTCGTGCTCCAAAATAGGTCAAACTTAGCTTAGCATTTACAACTGTGATATTGGACATTCATTCCAAGTCAATTGAGAGGCGCCAATATCTTATCCGGCTCAGGTGACATTGCTGTCGTGCTCCAAAATAGGTCAAACTTAGCTTAGCATTTACAACTGTGATATTGGACATTCATTCCAAGTCAATTGAGAGGCGCCAATATCTTATCCGGCTCAGGTGACATTGCTGTCGTGCTCCAAAATAGGTCAAACTTAGCTTAGCATTTACAACTGTGATATTGGACATTCATTCCAAGTCAATTGAGAGGCGCCAATATCTTATCCGGCTCAGGTGACATTGCTGTCGTGCTCCAAAATAGGTCAAACTTAGCTTAGCATTTACAACTGTGATATTGGACATTCATTCCAAGTCAATTGAGAGGCGCCAATTATCATATCCGGCTCAGGTGACATTGCTGTCGTGCTCCAAAATAGGTCAAACTTAGCTTAGCATTTACAACTGTGATATTGGACATTCATTCCAAGTCAATTGAGAGGCGCCAATATCTTATCCGGCTCAGGTGACATTGCTGTCGTGCTCCAAAATAGGTCAAACTTAGCTTAGCATTTACAACTGTGATATTGGACATTCATTCCAAGTCAATTGAGAGGCGCCAATATCTTATCCGGCTCAGGTGACATTGCTGTCGTGCTCCAAAATAGGTCAAACTTAGCTTAGCGTTTACAACTTTGATATTGGACATTCATTCCAAGTCAATTGAGAGGCGCCAATTATCATATCCGGCTCAGGTGACATTGCTGTCGTGCTCCAAAATAGGTCAAACTTAGCTTAGCATTTACAACTGTGATATTGGACATTCATTCCAAGTCAATTGAGAGGCGCCAATATCTTATCCGGCTCAGGTGTAGAGCTCTTCGTGAGCTCTTCGTAACTATCGCGAGGCGCGAAAAATAACTACTTTTCTCAGTCGGAGCCAATTATCGATTTTATCATTATTATGTTTTTGTTAAAAAAAAATAAAAAAAGATATTTTTATTTTCTTTGGAAAAATAAGTTTATTTTGGAGAGTCCGGAGCTCGGACTTGTAACCACCTCAAGGGAACTTTGAGCAAACTCATACCCAACAAGTCTTAATTATTGGTTGCGAAATGGTGGGGGGGGGGGGGGGCATCTTTTAACATGTTTAGTTTCGATTTATTTATCTTTATCATTTTATTATATTTTTACTTTTCTTATTTTGCTTTTTTTCACTAAACTATTTTCAAAAATTATCAAGAACTAGCAACAAATGTGGAGCTCCGCTTTCAGGCTCTTTTAGGTGTTTTAGGCCTCTTCCGACTCTGTCAAGTTTCCTTTATTTTAAGAATAAGCTGCTAGAAATTTTGAGTAAAATATAATTAATTCCAAGCCGCACACTAGTAACACTTTCTTTTATTGCCCAGCAGGGTTTGGCCCAGAGGCCAAACACGAGGAGGCATGAATAGAAGTCCGCGCGTGTGTATATTAATTTGGTGAGATTATATTTGTATACCCAGAAAAATGGCGATCGAACATCTAGGCGCGCACTGTACTCTCTGGGAAAGCACAGAGTGGTGTCGGGAAGGCTTTCAACTCGTGGTCATTTGAGGTCTACCATCTTGAAAAGGTGAGCTAAGATATTTTCACATAATTAGATATCATTGCAGTCACTTTATTACCCGGACACAGAAATATAGTTTAGCCTGATTTTAAGGCGATTTGTCAGACACAATCACAAAACTAGGATCGATAGACTCGATTTCAACGTGATCGATTTGTCAGACACATCATATTAAACACCAGGATCGACAGACTCGATCTGCCACGATCGATAGACTCGTTCAACGATCAGTAGTACGTGGAAAGCAGTCCACAATTTGTCAGTTTTTTGCAACAGCGTTCCAGCGTTTTAAATTCAAGAATCTTGTTGTTGACTCCTAAACATTACCGTTTCATAATTTCCTGTGCATTTGATAGCAACTCAACTGTCGTCAACAAGAAAACTGTATTCAGACATTACCAATAAAAGTTACAAGTTCAGTTTGAAATTGTATTTCCGAAACACTTTCTCCAACAATAAATAAATAACAGCTACAAAATCATAGCCTGCGTGCAGCCGTCTCCTAGGAAATAGGAGACGGCTGCACGCAGGCTACAAAATCATAGATCTCTCAGCTAGCGGGGCAGTTGTAGTGATAACTATAGCTAGTTAACATATTTTGATGTACCTGGTGGCCTCAACTGGTGGTTTCCAAAGGTAACCAGTCACCGTATATTAAACTCTGTATTTGTTTGTGCACAATTAAGAGAATAGGTGAAATAAATGATGATGACGATGATACTTCCGACATGTTTTCGAGAGGCGAATGTTGTGAAATCCAGAAAAATCTTGTTCCTAGGAAAATTTTAGAACTAAAAAACTTTTCTGGAATGGTGAGTCTGTACATCAAGTGAATCATCAATGGACCCGGAATTGTTCTCGAAATTGTACAAGAGTTTAGTTCGTCCAATACTCGAGTATTGCTCTCTCTTAAAAAGGACTCGGCTAATTTAGAGAAATTGCTTGGAGCATCTAATGAAACTAGGGTTCCTCACACGACGGAGATAATCGGCAATGCGCTTCAGAATACAGGAGAAAATAATTTTTGTAAATAAATAAAAAGCCTTCTGTGGAAATATCACCAGCCATTAACATAATTATGGGCAATTCTAAGTAAAAGCAAATGTCTAATGTGTGGAGTCTCCACAAAATGGAAAAAGTAGATATTTTACGAAATATTTGATCTGTTCCGTTGCCATGGAAATGGCCCACTTAACAAAAACAACTTTACAAATGGACTTTATGCTAAATATGGGCTCATCAGCTGTTAGCATTTAATTGTGGCATCATGATGAAGTACTGGTACTCAAATCTTCCAAGCCTGTTGAGCCACGAACGATGTAAATACATACTGCTGGCTGAGCGCCTGAGCCCAACAATAGGAAAACACGGTAGCATTTTCAGTAACGACCTTTCTCGAACCTTGCAGAGAAAATCCGACAGATCCAGTTAAACGATCGCTCAGACGTCGTGTCATGTCTGTTTGCATGAGGCTTCCGCCATTTTCATAAATTACATTTTTAATACGAATTGGATACGGAGCACGCTCTGATTGGCTCAGGAAAGAACGAGAAATCATACATTACACATGAAAAACACAAAGGTTGATGGTAAAGGTAGATGGGTAAAGTCTGCATACGAGGCATCTGGCAGGTGCTTATCCCGGTTTCCTTAACATAAATAAATAAATAATTACTTAATTGACCACTCCCCACTGGGGCTTTTGTAAATAAACATGACACGGTAAGAATCCCAACTGGCAGGAGGCAAACCAGTTGGCTATTTAAAGGGGTAGCTGAGGAGTTGAACTCGGGGCTACCGAGTACAACACCAGCCAGTGGTCAGAACGGGACTTGAACCCGCGACTTTCGGATTTCAAGTCCTACGCTCTAACCACTCGGCTACGCTGCCTCCATTCTAACATGAAACGACATAAAGCATTTCTACTCCCCCTGGATGACATACTAGTCCATCACAGGGCTACCCTAGCAGTAAATTCGCAGGTACACATTGATACACGTGAGTGAAGAGAGGCACTGTGAGACGGCCAGAGGTCGCGATTCTTGGTGCTGACCAAAAGGAGGTGTGACCCATGGGGACGAGAATGAACTAAACTTTATTTAGGCAACGTGGCCATATGCATATATTTAATACTGTATTAATAAAACCGGACAATAAGGATAATAAGCAGAAAATCAATTGGTAATACGTTGGTTAACACATAAACGAACCGCAATTGATAAGTATTGTATCTAATAAGATGAAGAATCCTAATTTCAGTCGTCGTGAACTACCGGTACAATATCCTTTAATCACTACGGTAACCTTCTTCAAATCTCTTCATTATTTGTGTCCATTTAAATTGTACTACAGGAGCATGGTTTACAGCTGCGAAATAGTATAACTGTACGAATCAATTCAATGGGGAAGATGATCTCATGTCAATTAAGGCATGGCTCTCCCATTAATTGGACCAAAAACCTAAGGGGTGGTCTATCTTCTGATCATGAGGCTTTATCAAGGGAAATCGTAAACTTTGGCAGCCTAATGACCTTGCAAATGTTGTGAAATTTATCTGAGTGACATATGCAAACTTGTTCACGTGACTTGTTACGGCCACAAAATTCGAAAAAATCTTTGAAGAAAAGACTGAGGCTCCAATTTAAAACATCAGTCTTTCAACTTTTCTGCAACCAGACAAGTCTAGAAGTTAAGAACGAAATACCCGTGCTTGGACGTTGTTAAATATTCCATTAATTTCAAAAATAAACGGTTTTTTGTACCAGCGCCCAGTCCTCCAGAAAAAGTTCATTCTTATTCAAGACCGTTATTTTAAACTTTTTCAGTATTCCGGGCGCAGAAATAAAGTGCCTAATTGTGTTTATGAAGCTAACAGCAGCATCCAGAACATAAATAAATATAAAGTGGTGCCGTTTTGCTAAATACCTTGACAGGTCACGTGAACTAACTTGTATACGTCACCCGCATAAATTTGACAAGCTCTTCAAACTTATTAGTTTGCCAAAGTTTTAGAATGCCCTGGTTAAAGCTTCAGAAGATAGACCACCCCCTATGTGTTTCGTCCAATTCAGTATTGGGGGACCCATGCCCTTAATTTTCTTGAGATCTGTGCTGTTCAAAGAGCCAATGTCCGCGAAACAGAAGGTAGAACAGCTGGTCTAACAATTCTCTTCGGTTTGGCTAAAGGAACTGAAAGAATAAAGCGCCTTCGAAACTTGCGATGACAAATGGCATACAGCATAGGGTTAAGAAAAAATGAAATCTTGGCAAACACACTACATGCGCTGATAGCTACAGGATCAACCTTCCGTCCCAGCACTAAAAGGAAGGACACTATAGCGTAAGGTGACCACGGAATTATAAAAGCGGCAATGATAGTTAAAAAGTACATGGCCGATTTGCGATGCTTTTTCATAAGAGCCTGTGTTGCAGTAATTACGAAAGGACCCCGTTGGAAAGTGTTGACAACAATCTGTTTGGAAACGTGATGGATCTGGTAATAACAGTACGTGATCACTGCCAGGGGTGCAAAGAAGCAAGTGGAAATTACAACTGCGAAGTATGCCCGATCACTTGGGAGAGATGATTTCCATTTAACTGAACACGTTGCATTTGTCCCTTCCAGGCCATACCTCGACCATCCTACTAAAGGTGCCACGCTGAAGCCAAACGCGTAAATCCAAGAGGACAAGATTATCAACAGTACTGTCTTCTTATTAAAATAGGAGTCTTTAGTAAGAGATCTGGTGATAGTCAGATACTTTCCTGCTGAAATAGCAACCAAGTGAGTGATGGAGACGAGGGCGAGGAGAAATATCATGAAGGCATGAGCCTTGCATCCAGCCATGCCAAACGGCCATTCCTTTTGGAAATGTCCTGCGATCGACAGTGGAGTCGCTATAAAGCAAGAAAGGAAATCACTCACCGCGATGCTGAGAATAAGATAGGTCGGCGCAGAGATGCGGCGATGGATGTTTTTACAAATTGTAAAAATAACAATTCCATTAAATGCGACTCCAAAAAGGCAAACCAAAATCTCGGTGCCCACGAAGACTGTGTTCCAGGTGGCAAAGCGTGCCTCTTGCATGTTCACTGGCAGTTCTGAAATGTTGTATGGGGGTTTGTAATCTTTCGCAAACTTTTTTGCAGATTTGTGCTGTCAAATTGTGGATCGTTCTGTGCGAAAATGCAAGCCAACAAGCGTTTCTGAATCAACGTGTCACACCGCATCCGGCAACATCTTTTTGCTATGCATATGCATTTTCATGCCTATTCGCTTTGCTGGAGGGCTCCTTTCAAGCGATATCAGGAAGTTTAGGCCTCGTAAAAAGAATTCACATCCAGTCGGCAGTTTGAAAATCAATTGAATCAAACCGTTTCCTCCAAAATCAGTAATCATAATGTATTGCACCTGGATGGCATTATCTTGATGCATTCTTTTCACTAGTAAATGTTTCGACAGAAACTGTACACTTTGGCAAGCATGTGATTGATTTGTTTAACGTTTGCTTTGATAGCTAAACTTGCCGAAGCAATGAACTATTACCTTGTCTGGTTTTAAGTAAATAATATTTGCCGTTCGATCGTTAAGTGCTTTTATCATGGCAGTAACATGTCTTCTGTAGCTCAGTAAACGTGAACTGTTTGTATAAATCTGGTTTTGGGCAAATCTCGTTTGTACAGAATGTGTAAAAAGCAAACTTTAAGATACTTAAGTATGTTAACGGGATAGAAATGATCGCTTTTAATCCGTACCAGGCTCTTGGATAAATACTCTTTATTCAAGGAATTAATATTGTTTTATATTGCAATTACTTTCAGCTAAAGAAAAGGACAGGGGTTCGCCTTGGGACGTTTCCGTCAGCGACGGAACACGGTTTCGATTTGGGATAAATATTTCATTGTGTTTTCTCTTTCCTGTTGCTTTAAGAATATCCAATATAAAGTACACTTAGCGGTCTTCTGGTCTTCTTCGATTATTTGACGTTTAATATAGATCGAATAGATGGGCCTGTCTGACTGTATTCTATTTGGCAATGATGGAATGAAATTTTTCCCTGGTGGCCTAAAGGGAAAACACAGATATTACAGAGGAAAAACGGGCCGTAAATCGTTTACGTGTCTGCAGGCATTACTTTGTTATAAATTTAATCTAGTTTTAGTTCAATTTACTAGAAAATTAAGAATTATTAGTGTCGTGTTTGAGTTTATGTGAGGCATTTCGCATAGTTAACGACTTCCCTGTTGTATTTTATTGGAATACACTTTAACAACAAACTGTTCAAATTAATAAACAAAATGGATCCAGCCGGAAAAGGAAAAACGTTAACAACAGCTTACTAACCATGGCAAGCTCTCGTCAGTTGCCTTCAGCTAGCGTTCGCTCATTTCAGTGCTTTTGATATTTGCTGCCTGCTTTAATTTTAAGAGCAGTAAAGCATTGAGGATATGAATTATCCCAAAATGTTTTACCCGTACTGGGCTTTACAGGAAAGACAGGAAAAGAAAACTGAAAACCTTCAACTTAAAAAATAAACATTAAGAAACACGCCGTGTAGCGCGGATTCATCTCACGTTCGTAATTCGGTTGTCTAGGATTGAAATTTTGAATAATTGTAAGCCAAATCATGATTTTTAAAATTGTAGAGAAAGCAATCTCGACCTATTGATGGTAAATTCGCAAGCTCTTTTTACGCAAAATTTTAAATTCTGAAAAAGGACCAGAACGGGATTCCTCCGCACGAAAGCCCTTCATCACGAGTACAATTTGTCAACACAGGTAAGGCATTTTGCTTTTCTGCATTGAAACGGAATATATAGTGACTGAGTTGTGCGATTGAAGGAAGCTTCTTGAATAACTACTTACATCCGTTTAAACAACTCGTTTCCGTTTTGAAAACCCTTTTCTGTTCTTGAAAAAAAAAGACAACATATTGACTCAGACTGTCCAACCATCCCAATTTCGTCGGGATTGCACCGATGTTGATTGAAAATCCCGAATTAATCACAACCAACATGCGATCGGGACAGGAAAATCCCGATTTTGACATCCGTTCTGATATTTTTCTATAACTGTCATAATACTTACATTACAAGAACACGAAATAGGGTACACTTCACTCTGATATCCTGATAAAATAAAAAAAATTCAAAAATAAAACAATTCACCGAACATTCTTGGCAGAAATTGTCGTCCCAGAACTCTAGAAGTGGCGTTTTAATTAAGCCTTAAAATTTCAAAGTTTTCTGGAGGAGCATGCCCCCAAACCCCCTAGAGGCTAGCACCCTCAGCGCTCGAACGTTCTCCCGATTTTTCATACTCAGATCGTTGGACAGTGTGTATTGTGTTACGCTTAATTTTCTCTTCATTGGAAAAGTTCACTACATCAAAAACAGACATAGCGAGGTTGTTTCTAATCACATTTTTAAAGTTTGTTACTGACTCCGGCTGCTGCAACCAGTCGCAGGTGAATAACATGGGCTACTTGGCCCTTTAGCTTGTATTGACTTGTTTCTCAGTGGTGGCACCAGAAACAAATAAACAGAAGCCAAACAACAGAGATACAAATAATCCACTCTAGTTAGAATCGAATTATCTGAATTTCTACTTACATTCAACTGAAAGGAAAATCTTCCGATAATTAAAAATTTACCCTCTAATAAAACACATATATATGAACGAAGTCTCCCACTAAATCAGGTATTTTTGTTGGTCTTTACATGAATATGATAAAGCCCATCCACTGAAGCAATATAAACGAGTAAAATTCTCTAATAAATTCACCAAATAGTCAAAATAAAGAGAAAGTCGAGATTGAATACAAGCAATATGTGGGTTTCAGTGGCTTTACTTTATATCGTATTTATTTACTAATTAATTTCTATATCCAGGTCTTTCTGAAATTTAATATAATGACGACGTTCAGCTTTGATCAATCAAGCAGGCTCAAGTACTAAATATCATGAAATGACAGGTTTCGCAGTCAGACTTGCGGTCTTCTGACTGATCTAGTTCACGAAAAGCGAGAATTTTAGAATTTTTTACTTTCAGTTTTATTCTTCGTTTATAACGAAATATAGAAAAGCTTTGATGCAAACTACTGTAAACACTAATTAAACAGTCTTGAATTATTTAGCTGTGGTCGTTCGTAGCTCGTTTTCTTCACGGCAAGCAATAATCGTTCAGTTGCGACAAATTTGATTTCCACGAGCGATATGTCTCCTTTTTCATCCGTTTTTCGTCCGTTGTAATTATGATTCCACGAAGGCTGAGAACCACTTCTGCTATCGCGTTCTGCGTTTTAGTTCTATGTGTGATGTTGAACACAGTATTGTTTTTGAGAACTGTCAAATCGGCTCAAGAAGGTACAGTGAATACAATAATTCTCTCGTTATTCACACATAACTTGAACTCCATGTTAACAACGGTGCCGAAATCAAACTGAATTGTGAAATACTACAGTAATGGATTCGTTCGGACACTTCATACGATCACCATCTTTATATCATATTTAAGAGTTGAACATCTCAAAAGCATGTTTACTCTTCTGTGTTGTATGTATTAACCTTTATTAAATTTTTAACAGTCTCCCCCATGCAGAGAACTGTGAATGCTAAGTTGTTGGAGCCGATAGACACAGAGGTAAGTTCAGCCTAAAAATGGCGACTGGCAGACATTTAGACTAAGTGACTTTGTATTGAAAGGCATTCAACTGAAGCAAAACCACCTGTTTACAAGTTCACTCCATGATTTATTTTACAATCGTATTTTTTCAACAGGACAAACTTTCCACCACCATTATAGAAGAAAGACAGCTTGAACTGAAAAGTCACCTGACCCAATATTGCCGATTACACAAGCATAAACGAGGCTTGCCAAGCCTGTACCGTCTTCAAGTTATTGAATCGCCAAAACTTCTTTTTTGCATGGTTCCCAAAGTAGCCAGTCGTCACTGGAGAGCCATATTTAAACAACTACGACTGCGCAAACACCAATTGCGATCCAATCTGGATCAGTACAACGCCACAGACAACTACAATTTCCTGAGGAACTCGTACAAGTTCATGTTTGTCCGAGAGCCTTTTGAGCGTTTGTTATCAGCTTACAAGGATAAATTTGCTTCTACAAGGCCAGTGGATCGATATATGCTCGAAACGTACGGTAGGAAGATAGTAAGGAAATTTCGTCCGAATGCCACCCAAAGGGCACTGGAAGCGGGTGATGACGTCACTTTCCCAGAATTCATAGAATATATTTTGAAAGAAGGTATTCACGAGGGTCTGAACTGGCATTGGAATACGTACGAAGATCAGTGTAGGCCTTGTAGTGTGCAATACGATTTTATAGGACGTTTTGAGTATCTTCCCCAGGACGTAGAGTATGTATTGAAGAGAGCTGCAGTTTATAATTTCACTCAGTTTCCGAGAAAGACAATTTATTCCAAGACACACAACGAGTTGATTAAGTATTATTCCCAGATACCCCTCGCGTGGATCGTACAGCTTGGCCGTGTTTATCGCAGCAGTTTTGAGATGTTTGGGTATCCATTTCCTGGTCCCCTACAGGTACTGTTTCATAATACCACTTTTCGGACTGGTATTAACTGGTCAGACTAGTGGCGGGGGTCCCCTTCCCTAACCGAATTTTTTGGTTTTTACTACTTTTTTGACGCTGAAATTCTCGCATCGACAGGATCGCTTATTGTCAAAGTCAAAGTTTGGACCCCCCTATCAAAAATTCCTGGATCCGCCCCTGTGCTCCATAATCCAATGGAGCTCGAGCGCGCTGCTTATAGCATGAGCAAATCGCTTGGTCATAATTTGTTTCCCTGTCGCGGGATTTTTATGAACATTTCCACCGGCAACGTTATAAAACAATTGGTTCACGCTTTAGCGTTCACCATCGAGTTTTAGTATATTCTCAGCTCCGACTATTGCATTTCTAGCTTTTTGATTGGCTTAAAAACTCCGACTATGAGCCAATAGTCGGAGTTTTACGTCATATGGAAAATAGTGCGCCAAGTTTAAAAATTTTCCGCACGAAGTTTTTAACTTTAGCCCTCTATAATGGCCGACACTGGCAGGTTTCAGGAGCTGTCTCCCACAAAACTTCAAGAGATATGGTTTGAGAATTTACTAAAATAATTATTCCATTCGCCCTTGTTGGATATGAAGTGATTATAACCAACTGGCGCTACGCGCTCGTTGGTTATTTTATCACTTCATATCCAACGCGGGCTGATGGAATAATTGTTATATAGCGCACTTGGGAAGTTTTGGATAGCACTGTCCCCTAGAGCAACTCTTAAGCTTCTTTCGTGCTCCCAACTTCTTGCGTACACCATAACTGGTTGGCGCACGCCAAACATAAACCAATTGTTATTTATTTAATACATTGCAAGTTTATTAGTATGTTTATTAGTGTGTTTAGCGTTAAGCGTTAAGGTAAATGGTGTCATTCATTCAGTGCATTATCTGCTTTTTAAGTTATGTACACAAATGATAGATGATAAATAATACGTTTCTGTTATAGTTATTTTTATAGCAGAAAGCAAAGAACGCAAAAAAATATACAACAGTTGTTACAGTTATGCTTTTTTCGACCTTCAAGGATACGACCTAATTAAGATATATGTCATCACTTTTGTTCCCTTTAGAACACTAAATCTAAAGTATAGATTAAACTTAGTAAGATAACATTCTTCCTTTTGTTGTCCAGGCACAAATTAATGTTCAAAGTAAATGCTTGTTCCTCTTCGTTTTCAGTGACTAGAGTTTAAAGCGAGATATTGGGTCTTTCAAATTCGATGGCACAACCAGAACTCGTATATCACAATTGGCGAAAGCGTCTCTTATCTTACCTCTTTTAAAAAGAACCCGTCAAGGCAATAAAAGACAATTACGGCTCAGAAAAAAAATTCTTTTATAAACTGTTTTATCTTATTCAGGAACTGAAAGATTACAATATTACAGTTGTGGGGCTGGGATTCATTCCTTCCGTTTGGTAATACGGAGGGGGTGCTTGAGTTACCGGTGGTGCTCTTGGAGGTTGCGGAGGCTGTGCGTATGCTCCGTAACCACGATTCATCGCAATGCCAGGAACTGGGTTATACTGGCCTGCTTGAGGGTAGGGATTGGGAGGGCCAGGAGGAGGCAGGCCAGGCTGCATCCCTGCTGGTGCAAGTGGAAGCGGCATTTGTACACGGGGATACTGTTGCGAGTTGGGCTGAGCGTATCCAGCGGGTGGTGACTGATTCGTTGCTACTGTGGTGGTAGTAGTGGTAGTGGCAGCCTGAGTTGCAACAACCCGCCGTCGATTTTTTCTTTTCACGAGGCAGATGGCAACGGCGATTATTGCAAGTAGGACGGCAATCCCCACAAGGACGCCGATCACAATACTCACCATGCTTGCTGGTGAGAAATGATCAAAACAAACAAGCAATGACTAACGATATTTCAGTGGAAAACTGTGTGAATCTCACGCATAAGACAGGGGATAACCACACAGTGTTGCCATAGGGAGATATCCTGTCCTAGGATTACGTCACAGAAAAATAAATTTACTATCTAGAGAGCCCCAAGCTTGCTCTACAAGATGGCATAATTTTGGGGGCTGTGACGTCATCTGATGTCATTAGAGCAGCATTATTGGAATTCACCATCTTTTAAAAAAAGTCAAACAATAACTTAAACTGAGGCAAAATCAGTAATGAAAAAAGAATTATGTCAAAAAATGTCGATAGTGGTCGAATCCTGCATTAATATTCCACAAGATAAGTAAATTATTGTTTAATGATTAAACAATTAAATTACCTCATTATACGGTATTAATTTCCCCATAGACTCATAGAACACCATGTAAATCTGCTTGTGATTGTAGAATGTAGAACAAAGCTAAACTTATTTACTTACAGGTTCTGCTGAGAACTTCATATCGAGCCTGGAATCCTTTATAATTCAACTGAGTGTCGGACCTGAAGCGCACCCACAGATAGCGGCCACTTGATGTGATGGTAGGAGCATAGCTTCCACAGTAAGTCCCCTTCCTCAAACTTGTCGACGATGACCCATCGCGAACCTCCAGGTAATCATTAGAAGAGCACGTCCCGCTCTCTAATCTGAAGTAGTTAAAGGACAGTTTGATCCTCTTACCACTCGGTGCAGTGATCTTCCAGGTGCAAATCATGCTGTTTGGGTAGTGCGAAGGATAAGACGGAGTGCTGAATGTTCCACTGGAGGAAATGCTCAGCTGTAAATTGTTGTTGTGGAGGAATGGGCCGTTTAATTGGCACTTACTGGAAAAACGAACTGTAGAATTGAATATAACAATGGAAACCTTTAGATCTGAGTAGGAGTAAGAGAATGAGTACGAGTACAACTTTTCGAGCCGAGTGCAGCTAGCTCGTGCTTATGCTTAAGCCCTTGTCAACGGCCCTTGATAGTCAATAGTTCAGTCTTCCTTATCATCAACTATCATGCGCGTTTTCAAACGCGCACGGTAAAAGCTTAATCAGCGACTATCATGAAGTTGGTGGTCAAACGGGAACGCGCGCCTCAACTATCATCGACTACTATGCATGTAACCGTTTGACCTTGGCTTTATATCGTCAGGTTTCTCGTGAGACTTTACCGTAGCTATAGTCTCAGATGTTTTTTTGCTTCTGAGAGCTGGATGAGTGGAATGTTTCTTGTTCATTATACCATACTCTATATCTCATTCTAACCTGGTGCTATAGCTCTAAATATAGCATAGAACTTCCGTGTTACAGGGTAATAATCGAAGTCGCTGACGAATCGCACAAAAATGTATTCGTAGTTTGACACTATTAGTGGCGGCAGTCTGCTTCCACAAAACTTTCCAATCAACTTGCTTGTCGATAGCAAATCTCCGTCGCGAATTTCCACATAATCATCTGTACAACTGGTCCTCGACTCCAGCAGGAAGGTATGGAATGTTAACCGCACTGCGTAACTGGACGAAGGCCTCTGAAGACGCCATAAGCAATTGCTGTTCGGTGGATAGTTGCCAGAGTACCTTGGACTGGAGAGTCTTCCATCACGAAACAGGCTACTTAAATATGATATACCATTGCTGGAGCAATCTAAAAATAGTAATGATAATCATCATCATCATCATTATCATCATCATCATCATCATCATCATCACAATCATCGTCATCATTATCATCATCATGCAGCTTAATAACAATAAAGATAAAGATAACGATAATAAACATCATGCGCAACAATAACAATAATAATAATAATAACAATAACAATAATAACAATAACAATACTAATAGCGATTAAAATAACGACAAAAACTGAGAAGAAGAGGAAGCAGAATTCATTTTTATAACATTTACAAGCAAGCATTATGAATACCTCGTGAAAGAAAAACATGCAAATCAAACTTACCACTTGCTGACATCAATTGAAAAAGGGAGAAAAACACTGGAAAGGGAAATTAAAGAGAATATATTCGTCGGTAATGAGGCAACTGAACTCTCGACAAAGCGAATGTAAATGTCTCAAGATAAACCTGGAGTGGAATAAGAACTGTAAGGCCATATACGCAGAACAGGAATCAAATAAAGCAACAATACGAAGTCATTACCTGCATCGTCGCCATTACAATACCTTTCTACTAATTTTCGCGCACTTAATTTCCTCATAATTCGGAGCTGCATTTCGCGATTATTAATATTGTCGTCTTCTGTATACAGTTTTAGATTTTGCGAATTAATTTTCCCGCTCTATTTTTCATGAGTATTAATTTTGTACGCGAAAAAGACAGAGTACAGGTGCAATTACGTCACCATTAACTTATCGGCTGTTATTAAAACAGACACTTTCCACTCAGAAGTGACAGCCTTTTTATTAATCCAACTGCAAATATTATTTGTCAGTGTTGCTGTAACAACTATGGAATTACTTGCTGTCTGCGAAATTTAAAATGGCGTTTGATTTGTTCAATTTGTGAGCACGCAAATTGTCAATGGCAGAATGTTTGCCTGTACTGCACGAAACCCTAAAATAGTGAAAGAAACTAACTTGATAATGAGGGGGGGGGGGGGGGGGGTAAGTTTCTAAAGAAACTGTGGTGCTGCGTCGGTGGGAAGTATAACAATATAATTTGGCTTTGTCAACTGGGTTGATAATACCAATTGGCCAACGTAAAGAGATTCAAGAGCTGACGTTTCGAGCGTTAGCCCTTCGTCGGAGCGATTCGCTCCGACTAAGGGCTAACGCTCGAAACGTCAGCTCTTGAATCTCTTTACGGTGGCCAATTGACATTATCGACCCAGTTAACTTGATTATGTCCATGTTCGGGAGCCACCAAAACTAGTGCTGATTTTGTCACACTGTTGTCGTTTTTTTGCCACAATATATATAAACCGGTTTGGAGGATACGAACCGAAATCTTACAAAAAAAAGGAATTATACAGTAAAATATTGAAAGATGCATGCATGGTAAATACGACTGATGCCGAAACATCATAAGATTGCAGTATAAGAGGCTATTTTTTTACCTGACATCACAGAATGTATTAAAATTAGTCTAAAACTGCCGCCGTATAGTTTGTCTTTTTTTAATTAATTTTCGAAAAAATCTTTTTTCAGTTATAATCGGTCTAAATCTGCATAAATGACAAGTCGATATATATGTATCATTACCTGCATGAATGTTATTTAAAAGCAGAGCATGTGCTGATTCGACGTATATTTTCTACCGCGATACCAGTTTGGTTTAATACCGCCAAAAAGGAGATTTTCAAGCTCCGAGTTTGTGAAAAACGTGAAGCACCTGTGAAAACAGTTTTCTATGCATTGCTTTCCTTCTCCTAGAAATAACATGTGCGAATGTGTGATCACAAGTTGACAACTTGAGCTCTCGCTCATTGTTTACGTACTGAAAGTGTTTCTCAACGCGACTGGATATGGATACGGATATCGATAGGAAAAAGCAAGTGTTAAATGCATGTTTCACGTTGCAAGATATTTCATCTAAACGCTAGGAGGATCATTGTTACTTTTTATCTTGGTAAATCGTTATATGTGAAGCGGTTTCCGTACCAACCACAGCTACAAAGGCATCTGCACAGCTCATAACCTTACCAATTAGAACCATCATGACACCATGTCCATTTTGAATTTCCATGTTTCGGGTTACGACTTCGCTGATATGACCAGGGACGTTTGGGTGCGTCAGTCAGCAGAGAATCTCATCGATTTATCAAGGAAAAACTAAATCGAAACACACTGTGGTTGTCAAGAACCAGTTGTTGACGTCACAGTCCCCTCATCATGCAGCTGTCGTTGAAATGCCAGCTTGCTGAAGTGAATTTATTTAACCAAGCCTCGTATGTCTCATTCGTCAATGTCACGCCGTATCCGTGAAAAAGAAATCTACACAGCTTTTACGCACGCCCTGTATTTTCGATTTACTTTAGAACAGATATCAGTTTTACAGTGATCTGAGCGAGTCGCATGCCTCCCGGCCGATTTTTCACATGTTCACGCATTCTCGTCCCCAGAGCCACTTGTCCCCCTTAGCCAGCTGGATTTGGACACGAGGAACAAGTGGTTCTGGGGATACATGATTTGATTGGCTAGAATCAAACAAAGGGCGTCTAATAGACCTTTTTCATAATGGCGGACGATTTTAATTATTCTTTTGTATATGTGTTAATTAGCCCTACTAACCTCACTTTAACGAAAAAATTCTATTGAATTTTGCACATGCTGACGAGGCTAGTAGGGCTCATTATCATAAGAATAAAAGAATAATTTGTCGGGCGCCATTATGAAAAGGGTCTATAACATCAACCGTTTTAAACTAACTTACGATAACTGGATCTTAAAACGGCTGTGATTGGCTGTGATTGTGAGTCCCTTTGTTTGATTCTAGCCAATCAAGTCATGTGTCCGTACTGCCCCAATGGATAAGCGGGACAAGCGGCTATGGGGACGAGAAATGGTGCTCACACAAAAAACGACAGAACGCCGCTTTTGCACCAGCATGGGCGTGACCCAAAGGTGAGCCTGCTCGCTGACTATTGCACGTTGGATTCGAAGTGCAATTGCTCATTGTCCGCTGACCAAGGTAGCCTGATCTCAAGACCGTCGGAAGCATTACGCCTCTGACCAGCCACCCTCCAATATCATGGCCATTTATGAGGGCTTGGTTGCAATGACGAATAATTACTTGTTAGTTGGCGCATATTCTAGAGGACTGCCGTTTTATCAAAGACATGGTATATGGCGTCAGTCTGCTCCTTTTATGGGAGCACACAAACAGTTTCTGACCGAAACCGTTTGGCACCGGTCCGGTGTCAACAAAGCGTTTCAGTTCCACGGGAGGTTATAGGGATTAACCTGCGAACACAGGCGTGTATTTTGGCTCTTTATTCCTTTTATACTGATTTTCACATGTTTAGTTAACAAATAGATTCCAATAGTTGCCGTGCGTCAGTTCAGTAATAGATCACTGATGACATTATACCTTGGTATCAAAATAGTTCACAAATTTAGCAAAAATATATTACTTGACTAAGAAAAATCCACGACATCAGCAGAAGAGAAACTGATAACGCAAATTCACATACGGGATCTGAGTACAAAAATTTAAAACAGGAAAATTCATTCATTCTGTCTTTCTCATTTTATACCACGAGCAATCCCTTCTTCATTCGTCCGTTGAGTGAAAGATAGGGGTGGGAAATCGAAAGCTCTCGATTTGCCCTCTTTTTTACGCATTAAGCACTTGTTCTTGAATATTCCGACACGTGGAACGGACAGCTTTCAAAGTCTTTCTTAGCCGTCAAAGCATTATTTATTTTTTCTAGGTGCGTGCGAAGATGTAAACGTTTTTCTAGAGACTGCTTTCCGAGTCTACAAAAGAAAAGACATTGCTCTGCGTGACGGATTCCCGGCTAGAGTATTATTCAATTAATCGATTATTTAAAAAATAGTCCTAATTAGCCCAAAAGGGGCTTTTCATTGGCTGGTGACCAGCCTTTGTGATCGCTTGAAACGTTGCCTCGAATGAATCTCCCCCTTGTACGCTTCCAGGGGAAGGAGGGTAGAGGAATTTTATCCACTGCCGAATAGCGAACTTGGTACCAGTGGATAGTCGTTCTTTGTTTTGTTCCAGTCCGTCTTCTCCCAACTGGGGTAGGGTGGACATTAGGTTTGATAATGGAAGGTTTTTCTCGACTGTGTGGTAATTTTCAACCACAGTAGCTCTGTAAAATTAAGAAAAAGAAAGAGTTAGTAGATTCCCCCAAAGCGTTAAGATTTTTTCTGCTGCTGCTGCTGGCTGCTTCTGCTGCTGCTGCTATTGCTGCTGCTGCTGCTACTACTGCTACTGTTGCTGCTACAGCTGCTGCTGCTACTGCTGTTGCGGCTGCTACTGTTGCTGCTGCTACTGTTGCTGCTGCTGCTGCTTCTGCTACTACTGCTGCTAGCTACTGCTGCTTCTGTTGCTGCTGCTGCTACTGCTGCTGCTGGTACTACTTCTGCTTCTGCTGCTGCTACTGCTACTGCTACTGCCGCTAGCTGCTGCTGCTTCTGCTGCTGCTGCTAACTGGTGCTGCTGCTATATTCCAATTGTTGATTCTACTGCTGTTGCTGCTTGCTGGAGTTATCGGACTGTTGTTATTGTTGATGTTTGAAGTTTGTGTTGTGCTCTTGCTGTTGCTGTTGCTCTCTGCTCTTTCTCATGCTACAAATCAATTTGTAGGGTTTTAAAGTTATCTTTAATTGATTTTTACTCATGTTGACTGCGCACTGACCTGAAATATCTTTGTGGCACTCTTCTTAATTGTCCGAAGTCATCGCTGCGTGCTATCTCGGTTGCAGTCGCCTCGTCCAGCCACGTCGCGGCATCAACTTCTTGGCGTTGCAGATTGAGTCTCCCCTGCAATGTGCGATGGCCTTCCTTGGCTTGGGCTAGGAAGTACACGACAATATGGTGCCTTACAGGCAGGCCCATTAATAAAAGGGTTGGAAACACAGACTGAAAATCGAGCACAAAAAGGTGATGTGAAGGTGGGGCTGTTATAGCCGAAGCTGCTGGATTTAGAATTGAGCACAGTAAGCTCCAGGAAAAAACACTTGAATATTCAGACACTCGATCTGATTCCGATTGGCTCCAATCAAAGCAATCCCAGTGCAGCTCTACTTAGATAACAAATAAAAATGGGGAGGGAGGGACTCTGGTACAAAAATGAGTGTCCCAGTGACTGTCGAAAGCCTGCTCCGTTTCTTGACCTCTAGAGTCTTATAATTGAAGGACTTATGAAAAACGATTTCTTTCTTAGGACGTGTGCACATAAGACACATTCCGCACAGAGGTATTTAGCAAACCATCAGACGCGTTTTAGACGCGTTGATAAAGAGCGTGTCGCTTTTGTCATTCCGTTTGCTACCTCCATCTTATTTTCGTTTGTACCAAACAGTCACGTAAAGAAAACTTACATAATTATACAGATGACACTAAACTATAATTTAGCATTCACTGCAGCTGCTTAAAAAAAACGATGATCACTATTCGATGATCACCAAGTAATGTAAGTCAGAGCTATTCTCAGCCAGTTTCCAATACCTCCCAGAGACCAAGTGTTGAGACGCTGAGGTTTCCCTCTGAAAATGCCAACCCAGTTTCTTCTGATAGCTCTCTTAAACATGCTTGCTGGAGCTGGAATAAATGTAATCACAAAGCAATACACCTTATTCCAAAATGGCTTCCATCTTAATATTCTTTTGTTGGTATTCAAATTAGCCCTTCTTGCCTCGTTTTTGACATCACAAATATTTAAATTTTTGAAATTATGGGATTCATTAAGATCTTCAGAAAGTACATGATGAAGCACCACTTCAAGAAAATGATGTCATTTTCTCAAAATACTTCACGGGTTGAAATTATGGTAACAATTAGTACAGAATTGCACAAAGATAACGTCCAAATCTTTTGTTGTTATTTGTGTAATTTTCTGTAGTAATTGTTATTATAGTTTCAACCCATGGATCTCACATAAGCCCCTTGTGTAACTTCATTGGACTACTACTATAGTGGTAAAGTGATGACATCACAAAAAACTAAATTCATGGGATTTACTGAGATATTCTGAAAGCGTATGATGAAGAATGTCCACTTGCCAAAAATCAGCATCTTATTTCAATTTGGGGGTGAGATATTGAAGAGAGACAAAATTACAAGGATTTGTACAGAGCCACTGAAGCATGACAGGGCCAATATCTTTCTGTACTAATTGTTACCATAATTTCAACCCATGAGGTATTTTGAGAAAATGACATCATTTTCTCAAATTTTCAACCAGGCCATGGAAAAAGAATAATAATATTGGCCGTAAACACTCAGAAATAAAACTCCAAAAAGCATGACTTCTAAAGCTTGTAATGGATTGAAATTTGGAAAAATATCTAGAAAAGACGTATTGTGTACGAAAATGTGAAAAATTAATATAGATATCAAGAATTTTAAGGTACATCTTGCAAATGAGCGAAGCATTAGCTTACCTTATTAAGTGTCACAAAAAATAAGTGTCGCAAAATTAGTTCTTACACATATTTCAGCCTTAGGCACCTATATATCCATTATTCAAAGGTTCTTAAATTTTTGCTTTTCTCAGCCTCAACGCTCCTATATAAAAACGGTTCTTACAAAAAAGAAGAACTGCTTCACTGTTACTGTTACTGTTGTCGTAATTCAAGAAATATTAACACTGTGATTATAAATGAAATAGTCAAATTAAACTAACAACATTGGTAAAAATCGCGAAATACGCGACCGCAAAAATCGCAAAATAAACGTGTTCGAAAAATTTCATGCAATAAGGTAGTTATAATTTTAGCGTAATTAGCATCATTATTGATGTCTCTGTGTGCGTTCCTTTAAAGCATGCTAGAGCTGAAACAGAAAGACACATCGAAAGGCACAACGAAAATGACACACCCAAAAAAGCTATTGGTATCAGTTTGAAAACCTCTTGGAGTTTGATCAATCAAGTTTCAAACAGTGATCTCTGACAGTGAAAACATGTCTCAAAAACTGAATGAATTTTGCAAATGTGTAGTTCCAGAAAATAGCCATACCTCTCCCCCACAGAAGGGATTTCTTCTAAGACCCTCTCCCTCTCCCCCTCTGGAAATTCTAATTAAACTTCCAACATTTCTTTAAACTTTTTAATCTTACAGAACCACCTCCAGGAAATTACAATCCCTACTGCGGGGAGAGTATGGACATTTTCTGTAACTACCAGTAGCCACAAATTTAGCAAAAATATATTATTTGCCTAAGAAAAATCCACGACATCAGCAGCAGAGAAACTGGTGACGTAAATTCAGATCCGGGATCTGAGTTCTTTCCCCTACTGTGCGGATAGTATGGACATTTTCTGGAACTAGTCACATTCAATTAACACTGAAAATGTTCTCACGCATACCGTCTCCCCCTGCTCTACATGGCCACCTGCAAAATAAAGAATATAAGCATTGAAAAAGGCATGCATGTTCATCCTTTTGTTACATGTAGGTACAGAGAAATAAATATTACTATTAACAACTTGATCATTGGCTAATGCGAGTCAAGAGTTTTCATTGGCTTAGCCATCATGGTATACTTAACAATTATTCCACGAGCACGCGCTGGATATACCTTGTCGGCTATCTTGATCATCTCATATCTATTGCATGTTCGTGGAATAAGTTCAATATCTGGCAGTGAGGGGCTTGATTAAATGACACTCATTTGTTTGTTGTTGGTTCTCTCCTTTCTATGAGGGTTTTTCTCCAGGTTCTCCAATTTTCCTCCCTTCTCAAAACTCAACAATTCTAAATTCCAATTGACCTGGAAAGAGGACCTGCAAGTGCATAAAACACTGAAATGTTTTTAATATAATTAAGTGGTTGGAAAGTGAGGTGAAGTTAGCATTTCTCATACAGTTGGGAGTTGTGTTTAGGGAATCAGCTGGGCTGAGCACTCAGTTTTGCAACAAGTTTCTTAATTGAGATTGTGAGTGAGCTCAATGACACCAATATGCATTACCTCCTCTTCTTGAATGGTAGAAATGGAAGTCGGTTTTGACAAAATGTAGCACAGAAACACGGCGTTTTAAATCCTAACTGGAGTCTAAAAACCGGCAACTTGCAGTGAATTACAACTGGCATGAAAATCAGTGCGAACAAACAAAAAACTATTGGCAAACGGCCGTGAACTTGATTCTGTAATAAATAAAATGAATACTCGCCTTTTGGAGAACTTCAAGGCCTTTGATTCCACTGCTAATTTTACCTTTCATTTACAAAGGTTGGGAAGCAACAACATCGATTTTTTTGTGAGCAAAACTCGTCTCGCCGCAAGATTTTCGCATCAATTGCTGTGAGCGGGAAGAAAATCTGGTCCTTGGGCCGTATCGTAAAAAGCTGGACCGGTCACGTGTGCGTGATTAGCCAATCAAATTCGAGGATTTAGGATTCCGGCCTGCTCAGATGCTTGGATAAAAATAAACAACTTTATTTCAAACGGCAATCTACTGCTGGTCAATATGAGCTATATGTTTGGAAAATTCATGTGTTGCATCACATTATGTATCAAGGTTACCTGGAGGAACCCAAACACATGGGAATGTCCGCATATGTTCTGCACGCCGAGTCAGCAACACATGGCCATCTGATGATTGAAGCAAGACAGCTACTGCTACTTTAACTCCTCCACTTCTCTGGCTGTCAGGGATGTCGGCAATATCTGATGCCGTCAGAAAGCGACAAGGACAGCCGTTGGGATGCTGAAAGGGAAGCAGAATTAATATGTGGTAATCAGAATGGACATGCACAACATTTCATTGTTGATAAATTTGGAGAAGGCCTCATGCATCATCAAACTCTCTCACAGCACAGTGCACACACACTCAGATCTCATGTAACACACAGTGCTGTAAAATAACTTGTAACACCCTAAGACCTACAATTCAGCGGACTTTCACCTCCTTTCCCTTGAGGGGCTTGTTCAGTTCACTAAAAACAGTGAATTTGAAGAGTTTGAGGGAGAAAAATATTCCAACAGTACGCAATATTCAAGAATT